>PVIA01008625.1:0-69044 GCA_004024845.1 Tonatia bakeri
GTAGCCTGCATTTGTTCATCTAATTTATGTCCAAAGTCAACCAATTCTGTGAGCTTCCTGATCAACAGTGCTTTGAACTGTGCATCTGGTAATTCAGCAATTTCTTGGTCACTTAAAAAAATTGGTTCTGGGGCTTTCAAATATGTTTGAGCCATCTTTTTAATTTTCCTTTGGTTTGGATGCGGCTGTTTCGTAAGGGTGGCGGAGCCTTAGGTGTTCATGGGGCGGGGCACCCCAGTCGCTGGGTTGTGACGTTGTATGTGGGGGCGGGGTCTGAGAGGGAACAATGGCGCCTGCTCCGCTCTCTCTAGGACTTCCGTTCCCTCCACTGCCTCCCACAAGCAAACTGGGCCCTTGCTGTGCTGGCTCCCGGGCGGTGGGCTGGTGTACTTTCCCGGACTCTGTGGGCTTCCCCGAGAAGTCTCCTGTGAGGCTGGGAGAGTCTCCCGGCCTCAGTTCCCAGACGGGGCTCTTAAGCTTTGAAACGCGGCGGCGCTGCCCGTTTTCACTTTGTGCGCAAACGTGTGGCTGCGGACAGCCAGCTGCCCTGCGCCCCTCACTGGGTCTGCCAGTCGCCTCCGCACTTCCATGCCCAGAGTCCGCCACCGGTCTGTCCGCTGCCGTCTGCGCCCTGCGTGCCCGCGCCTGCCAGCCAGCGCCTCTTCCCGCTGGGACCCCTTGACCCCTCTCCGCAGGCCTCCTGACTCCGCCGCTCCTTACCAGTCTGGATGTACTGGAGCCCAACTTCTGTTCAATTAATTTCTCTCTGTTCTGGTTGTTAATTGTTTCTCAGTCTTTGTTGTCTTCAGTCTTGGTTGCGCGAGGAAGCATAATGCGACTGCCTATGCCTCCATCTTGGCCGGAACTCCCCTTTCAAACTTCTTACATCTCTCTTCCTTCCTTGTTCGACACAGGGACCAAGATCTGTAGATGGACAGCTCTCTCTGTCTCTTTCCCTGAATTGGTGTCCTCACCAGTGAGGCATGGGCAGGTCCATGGAACCATACACACAAATCAGCAGTGCCCCCCTTATCCAGGGGAATATGTTCCAAGACCCTCAGCAGATGTCTGAAACCGCAGAGAGTACTGACTCATATATACAGGCATCCTGTTGTATGGGCTTCACAGATGTTGCGTTTTTCCAAATCGGAGGCTAAGCTGATCAGCATTTAGATGTACTGTGTGCTGGAGGCAGTCTAGAGGGTAGGTGTGTGTCCACAACCTTGGGCAGAAAATCGTGTTTGGCAGGGCTGTGATTCACACCCCTTGGTGCCAGGGGCCTGGGCTTTCTCCCCCATCATTTCATTTGACAGTATGCCATCCAGAGACACACACTGAGATCCTTTCCGTTTCTTCAGTGACCTTGCCAAGGTCCTTGTGGGTATCGATGCCTTCGATGCTTTTCTGATTTCTCTTGCACGCATGAGTTCTGCGAGCACCCTCAGGGAATATGGATTTTACCCTTCTGCCACAGCTGCCACCGAGGAACAGCAGCCGTGGCTCTCTACTACCCCATGGCCGTGGGCCTCAACAAGGGCCACAAAGTGACAAGGAACGGGAGCAAGCCAAGGCACAGCCTCCGTGGGCACCTAACCCAGCACGCCAATTCGTGCGGGACAAGATCCGAGAGGTGTGCGGCTTTGCCCCCTACGAGTGGCACGCCATGGAGCTGCTCAAGGTCTCTAAGGACAAGAGAGCCCTGAAGATCATCGAGAAGAGGGTGGGGACACACATCCGTGCCAAGAGGAAGAGAGAGGAGTTGGGCAATGCCCTTGCAGCCTTGAGTGAGGCAGCAGCCGAGAAGGACTGAGCCCCATGCCCTCTGTGTAATAGCACCTGTCAGAAAAAAAATTACGGATTTGAGAAGGCAGTCACTCAAAATAGGCAGCCTAAGGAGGCTGGGTTATTTTTGGAAATTTTTCATTCAGAAGAGAGTCTCTGAGGATCAGTAACATTATTTTGTGTTGTGCATGTGTGTCTGTGCTAAAAAAAAAATCTCACATCCCCTTTTCCCACAAGAAGATAAAGGACTTTTCAAAGAATCCTCACCCGAGGATACATTCATTGACTTTAGAGAGAGAGAAAGGAGGGGAGAGAGATGGAAACATTGATGTGAGAGACAAGCACCCATTGGTTGCCTCCCAGACGCACCCAGGATGGGGATTGAATGCACAACCTTTTGATGCACAGGACTGTTCCAACCAGCTGATGCACTCAGCCAGGGTGAAAGAAGGGCTTTTGAATTATCTGACACAGTTGTTTGAACTTCCATTCTGTGGAACGTTCAATTATCCACCACAGTGCTTTCCACTTTCCTGGAACTTAGAGTGGAAAACTGTATCTCCCAGGATAATTCCAGTCACAAGGGCCCCAGCTCCCATGGTTGTTCCTTTTCTCTCTGACGAAAAATAATGGGCGGGGAGATAAAAGGGAGTTTTCTGATGTAACACTGTCACCAGAGCCTCTATCCTCAGGCAATTTTGTCAGTCACCCCACAGACCAAGGCAAGATTCATTCTCCAAAGGTGCTGGATTCCAGGCAGGCTTTAACAAGATGTCCCAGGACAAGAATTCAAGTGTGTAGGTGCCAAGGGGGGTTCTCTCTGACACCGGTGCACAGAAGTGAGTCTGGTACCCCTCTGCTTGTGGGGCTGTCTGGGTTCTGGGCATGATTAGAGGGGAGGTATTGGTGGCAAGAAAGCCCCAGGAACTGATGGTTTTAGAATTCATTTTCACAAATACACTGAGTTTGACTACATGCAGGCATTTGGAGGGAGAGCGATTGTACATTGTTCTTAATCCTGCCCAGCTTGTGGGGTGGGCGTCTGATCATTTGTTTTATCTCAGCTGCTCAGCACTGCCAGGAGCCGGAGCATGCCAAGGGAGGTCACCTGCTTTAAAGTCCAGACTTGAACTTGCACAAAAGCTGCCGAGCTGGGAAGATCATTTCTGAGAGGTTGGACTTAGGACATGCTCCCTGGCACAGGCCAGAGACGCCTTCAGCGGCCTGCCAGGGGCAGTCTAAAACATGGCCACACTGAAGCAGCTTCAGAGATAAGATCAGGTGAGCTTGGAGGGCCAGAGCTGAGGGCACCAGGCCCCCGGCAGGCCATCAGAGGAGGAAGAACACGTAACTTGGAACTGGTAGGGGTGGGGGCAGCTCTGACATCAATCCCTTTGTCACCTGAGACACCTCAGCACACTAAGTGTTTTCCTCACAATGTTATTAATTCAGAAATACTTATGCAGTGCTTGGCATGCACCTGGTGTGCCATGTGGTTGGGAGGGAGGGTCGAATAGACAATGAAAGCAAAAGTGTTTTGAGAATTGGGCTCTCAAGTCACTCATTTGATCACCAAACTCATCCAGTGAGGCAAAGGAGGGCCAGCAGAGGATCTTGGACGGGTCAGAGGCACCTCTGCCTCTAGGGACTTCTTCCTCCATAAACAAACAACATTGAAATTATGTTTTATAGCTTGTTGTTGGCATAAAGACACCTGCACTCCAGGTTGGGTAGACTTACTTTTTTTCCTTTGAATTTAAAAGAAATCAAAACATTTCTGTGGCCTTCCTATGTGTGATGGAGAAAGGGCTCATTCTCACTCCATCACAGGTGAGAGGTGCTGTGAGGGTTTTATTGGCAACAGGGAGTCAGCTAAGCTCAGAGCCTCTTCTCTCATCTCTCTCGTTTTCAAGCAAAGGGCATCAGATCTGAAATGCAGGCGGCAATGAGGAAAACAAGAAAAGGAAGGGTTTTGAAAGTCAACTCAAAAAACTGGCTGGGCAGGTTCTTCAATTTAAGGTGTGAAGGGGATGATTTGGGACAAGGAGAGAACAAACTCTAGGCCAGGACTTGTCTCTGTCCAGCCCTGCCTGGCTGGCTGGGAATGCGGGTTTAGTGGAGGGAATTGTCTTTTCCCTACAATGTCCTGAAGGAAGAATATGGGCAAAGCCCAAGGCAAACCATGACAAGGTGGGTCACAGCCCTGTTGGAGAAGCTGTTTACAAAATCTGGGGGTGGTGGAGGAGGGAGGCGAGGGATGTGCTGCTCTGTGGACTCACCACGACCAGAGGGACCACCTGGTAATTCTGGAAGGGAAGGTGAGGTCAGGGAAACCCAGCCCTGGGTGTGTGAAGGAAGGACGGGGGCCTTTCATGGGTAAGACATTGGAGAGGTGCTGCATCGTGTGCAGAGACAGAGGATATGAAGTACCAGAGTTGGTGGTGTTGAGTTCGGACCATGTTCCAGAGCAGTCGAAACTCCTTGGAGGTAAACCAAAGTTGACCTATGTGGTCAAGGCAGAGACTGAGTGGCCATTGGCCAGTCAGCTGAGATGACCACCATGCCAGAGCTGGGTGAGTGACCAGGGGGAGCGCCGGGGCAACAACATCTCAGAGAACCCTGACCCCTTAACTGGTGAGGTGGCTTTCGTCACAGGCCAGGCAGTAAGACAGTGATCTAGTCGAGGAGGTAAACACCACGTGACTGGGGCAGGAAAGCCAAAGGTTTACTTGGGGAAGCAGGGCCTGAATAATCCATTACCTTTAGTTGGAAAGTAAGATATGAAGGGAAATGTAGGAACTCTGAAGTTATACCCACTTTGGTCTAAAAATTGATTCTACCATTTGTTTGCTGGGTGATCTTGGGTTAATGTATGAGTTTCATGTAGCTGTTGTAGCAAAGCACCATAATCTGGGTGGCTTAAAAAATATAGAAATTTATTCTCTCCTTGTTCTGGAGGCCAGAAGTCTGAGATCAAGGTGTGAACAAAGTCAATGCCTTCTGGAGGCTCTGAGGGAGAGCCCGTCCGAAGACTCCAGGTCTGGTGGGTCCGGCAGTCCTTGGTGTTCCGTGGCTCGCAGCTGGGTGACTTCGATCTCCACCTCTGTCTTCACGTGACCACCTTTGTTTCTGTGTGTGGCCTCTCTTCTTCTCATAAGGACACAGGTCATAGGATTTAGGGCTAAGTCCTAAATTCTGGATAATTTCATTTCCAGATCCTTAACTAATCACATCTGCAAAGACCCTCTTCAAAATAAGGTCACAGTCACCAGTACCAAGTTGATGCGGACAGCATCGCCAGGACGACACTATTAATTTATACAATATAGTCGGTTACTACACTTCTTTCCATCTCTGTTCCATCTCCCACACAAGACAGATAATAACACCTACTGGTAAGAATCAAGTGAAAAAAGTGCCTGTAAAATACTTCAAATTATCTCACCCAAAATGTCAATGGTGCCAAGGCTGAGGAATCCATCAACTGAAACACGTCAGTCATTCTCTGATCTTAGCTTGGTGCCCGATATATAGTAAACGCTTAGTGGAAATCAGATCTCTTTTCTTCCTTTTAAAGGGGGGCTGGCGGGAGCAGGAGGAGATGGGGTCAAAAGAACCAAGTACATTGTCCACTTGGAAATCCTTTGACAGGGTCCAGTGGGACTGTTTGGCTATGAGTCTGCCTCAGAGGATAATGATTAAAGAACAAACCTTCTATATACAGAGATGTTGAGACAATGCAATTGTCCAGGGATTTAAGTTTGGACCAGTTTTATTTGTATTTCCTTTTCAATGTGTCTGGAAATTCAACTTCACAGATTAGTCCCTAGGCATGTATGGGACATGACACTGGACAAGCACATCAGTGGATTCAAGAGACCTTCCAGAAGCCTCCACTTAAGGTCAGAGGAATGTGTGGGAGTTCAGTTGAAAGATTTCTCAACCTTGGTGCTATTGAAATTTGTGGCTGTATAATTCTTTGTGTGTGGGGGGGCATCTTTTGTACTGCAGAGTGTTCAGCAGCATCCCTGGCCTCTGCTCACGAGATGTCAGGAACACCTCCAACTGTGACAACCAAGAGTGTCTCCAGAGATTGCAGATGTCTCCTGGGCAGGGAAAAGGACAGAAGCACCTCTAGTTGAGACCCACTGAGTTAAACTAGTAACAGGGGGATTATCGTGTAGAAAAACATTCCTGAGAATGAATTTAAATTAATAATTTTTTGCCATATAACTGGACAACAGCTATAATGTGGAATAATGTCAACAAAAAAAGCTAATGTGTATTGAGCAGTCTTATTAAATTCCAGACACCAAGCTAAGTGCCCAGCATGCACTGTCCAGTCATATGAAGAGGTTCCAGAAGTCACCCACCTGATCTTTTCTAATGTTTACATTTCTTCTATGATATGAATAATAGTTGTGAACTTAAGAAATTACCGTACAGTTGTCATTGTGCTAAGCTTTTTAATTTGTTGTCTCGTTTAATGCTCACAGCTGCTCTTATGAAGAAGACCTCACTTATCCCAATAGACAGGAAAGGAAACTGAGCTCCAGAAAGGTCAAATAAGCTGCCCAAGGTCATGAAGTCCCGAAGATGTGATGAAGCTGAGTCGACACTCAAATCTTGCTCTAAGCCCACTCAGAGTGTGTTCTCTTAATTACATGCCATACAATCCACACACACCACATTCCTTCTCCTTGGAATGACATTTCTTTCTCCATGCACCTAGAAAATAACCCTACCTGACTTTCAAAACTCACCACAAAGGTACCCCCTTCTGCAAAGCATTTTCTGACACCCTCCAGGCAGAGTTGGGCATAAGACCCCTGGAAACCCGCAGTGTGATATGCACTGTCCTCAAGTGGTTTACGTACCTACTTACCCCTCTGGTCAAACTCTAAGTTCTTTGAGGGCAGTGCTATGGGGTCTTTGTACCTCCAGTTCACACGTCATGGATTGAACAAGACAGACACTACCTCACAAAGCTCTCCATTCAACCGTAACTGGCCTGTCTGGTTTCCATCCACAGCTAGACACAGACAGCTGGATCTTCTCCCTCCTTCGTATTAACAGCTAGATTTCGAGGGCAGCTGTCTTCTGTCCAGAGCTGCTGCCCTCAACCACATCATGTTTTCTCTAGTAAGTTCCTAAAAGATCACTCTGTTTCTTTAGAAAAGAACAGAATAGAAAAGAACATCTATTTCTAAGAAAAAGTATATGGCTTACTTGTTTCTTGTGTCTCAGGAGAGCAGCGGTTTTGTCCATCTTTTTCACCACTGTGCAGCTCATGGCTCCTTCAGGGCTTGGCACTTAGGAAGAGCTGAATTAATTTTTACTGAATGAATGGTTGGGGATGGGATAATAACATGCCTTTGTGTGATGAAAAATCAGAACAGGCAGTGATTTAAAGGGCTGACTTTAGGGCAACATTGACAACGGTGAAGCAGAGAGAGACAGAGACGGAGCAGAGGGGACAGTCAGCAGTTAGGCAAGGGAAAGACCCTTGACTGAGTTTCATGATTAGAATGAGCCAAGGCAGAAAAGATGAAAGATAGCCAAAGCAAGTAAAATCAATGAGTTGGGCGCCAGAAGGTCTTTTTCTGTTTTTAACCTTACCCGAGGACATGTGTTTTCATTGCTTTTAGAGAGAAAAGAAAGGAGAGATAGAAACATCAGTGTGGGAGATCCATGGTTGCTTGCCTCCCATATGTGCCCAGACCTGGGATTGTACAAGCCCCAGACAGGGATCACACCCACAATCCTTCGGTTATGGGATGATGCTCCAACCAGTCGAGCCACACTGTTCAGGGCAGGTGTTGAGTAGACACCAACCCGACACTGACCCTTCCTGGTGTCTGAGTAGCCCACGTCCTCTGGACATCTGGTAAAGCAAAGCTGTTCGAGGCCTATGCAAGGTTGAATCCTCCTGGTCTTAAAATGCTGGCTTCCCAGTGCTTATCTGTACACATCTCTGTTCTTCCCCATTGACGATGGCAACAGACTCCACTTTGGCCCAGAAGTTATCAGAAGTTGAAGATGACATGTGTAAATAATACTCTAGGACTATCTGCAAGGTGATGTTGAAGGTCACATGTAAGTATTCTTAGTTAGGCACAGGCGGTCCATCTTGATCCTTCTCCTTTGTCCACTGCATTCATTCAGCAGATTTTATTGAGCACTTAATACATGAGCTTAATGCTCTCCACTCCTACCCTATCAAATTAAGCCTCAAAATGACATTTGATATTCTGAAAAACTTGCCATTCACCACCCCAGACCATGTGGCCCCAACCTCTGTCACTCATATGCCCCTTTACTGTATAGATGCCTTAAGTCCACATCCTAAATATCATCCCACCTATGACTCTTTCCACATATTGGCCATCCCAGTGAATTTGGAAATGAGAATTTCCTCATGGTTTTAATATTTGATCCATCTTAATCACCCCCTGTCATTTGACAAAGTCTCCCTACTTCAAATTCTAGTCCATTCAGAATCTTCACTCCGCTTTCTCCCCAGGGTGTCTGGAACGATGTGTATTCCCATATTCCACTGGGGCTGATTTGCACTCTGTGGCTTGGGGACTCACAGTTTAACTGCAAGTACTAATGAATAGTGCTTGCTTGGAGGGTGGAGGCAAGAATTTTATAAGGAAATAGGAAGAGCAGGGCACCATTTTGCTCTTTTCCATCTCCTGACTAGGTCAGGAATCATGAATCAGTCATGGTACTTTTTCTCCTACTGAGACTGAATGTACTCATCATCCTTCTCAGGAGACTCCAGCAGCCCCTGTCAAATGATTGCAGTTGGCACATAAGGTGAAGCTACCCCCCCACTGAGACTTCTTGCCAAATATTCAGTTCTCTCTGCAGATGAATGATGCCTCCCAGAGGATGGGGGAGTCAAATCAATCAATGACATTGGACTTCACTCTCATGGGGCTCTTCAGCCACTCAGGGTCACATATGGTCCTATTTTCCCTTGTGGTCACCATATTCACCATGGGCCTTCTGGGAAATGCCATCCTGCTCTTCCTGATCCAGACAAACTCCCGGCTCCACACACCCATGTACTTCCTGCTCAGCCAACTCTCCCTGTTGGATGTTGGCTTCCCACTCGTCACCATCCCCAAGATGGCGGCTGACTTCCTCCAGGGAGAGAGTTCCATCTCTTTTGGGGGCTGTGCAGCTCAGATGTTCTTCCTGATGCTGTTGGGTGTTGCTGAGGGCGTTCTGCTGTCCCTTATGTCTTATGACCGCTATGTCGCTGTGTGCCATCCCCTCCATTATCCTGTGCTCATGAGACGTCAGGTGTGCCTGCTCATGGTGGGCACCTCCTGGACGTCAGGTGTGCTTGTGGCCTCCATCCAGACCTCCATCACTCTGCACTTCCCCTACTGTGCCTCCCACACTGTGGACCACTTCTTCTGTGAGCTCCCCGCTCTGCTGAAGCTCTCCTGTGCAGACACCTCTGCCTATGAGTTGGCGCTGTCCATCTCCGGGGTGCTGATCTTGCTGCTGCCCCTGTCCCTCATCGCCGCCTCTTACAGCCAGGTGTTGGGGGCCGTTCTCCGCATGCGCTCGGAGGAGGCCCGGCACAAGGCCTTCACCACCTGCTCCTCACACATCACTGTGGTGGGCCTTTTTTATGGGGCAGCCGTGTTCATGTACATGGTACAGGATGATGCTCCAGCCAGCTGAGCCCCGCCAGCCAGAGCCAATTGGTTTTACTTTCTAGACATTTCATGGACATTGCAGAGAGAGTGAAAGGCTTTAAGCCACCTTCAGTGGGGAAGTGAAGAGCCGGGTTGCCACTCCTCCTCCTCCCTCATCTACACCATCGCCCTGTCAGAAGGCCTGGACCACTCACCTCTCCCCCCTTCTTCCTTCTCACACACAGTGGGGATGTCTAGAAGATGAACTGCTTCGTCTTAAAGTG
This sequence comes from Tonatia bakeri, assembly GCA_004024845.1. NCBI lineage: Eukaryota > Metazoa > Chordata > Mammalia > Chiroptera > Phyllostomidae > Tonatia > Tonatia bakeri. Next base: position 9,725 of record PVIA01008625.1, read on the forward strand.
TATACACTTTTCATTTAATAGATATTCCCAAATTACCCTGCAAAGATTGCCACCCATGGACTGGAGTGTTCACTTTCCCAAATACATCACCAACATTTTGAATGATAAAACTTCACATTTTTGTCAGTTTCCTGGAGGAAAATTACATTTCTTGATTGCATTATTTTCAATATATCCCTGATTTTTAGTGAGGACACATTCATAAGTTTATTAGATGTTCAAATTTCCTTGACTATGGATTTCTTGTAAAAAGTATGCAGAGCAAATCATGAAAACACTAATCATAGAAAAGCTGGTGTGCCCTAGATTATGTAGCTCAGTTGGTAGGAATGTTATCCCATAAACCAAAAGGTTATGAGTTTGATCCCCGGCCTGTGCACATGCCCAGGTTGCTGGTTGGGTTCCCACTTGGGGTGCATGCAAGGGGCAACCAATTGATGTTTCTCTCTCTCTCCCTCCTCCATTCCCTCTCTCTAAAAATCAATAAGCATGTCCTCTGGTGAGGGTTAAAAGAAATAAATAAAGATATTGGTGTGTAGTGTATACAGGGTAGATACGTGGACAAAGGGATGATTCACGTTCTGAGAGGGATGGAGCCAGACAGCACAAGATTGCATCACCCTCGCTACTCAGAAGGGTGCGTAATTTAAAAGGTATGGATTGTTTATTTCTGGAATCCTCCATCTAATATTTTTGGACTGCGGTTGCCCAAGGGTAACTAAAACAGAAAGGTAAATGCAGATAAAGGGGACTATTGTATCGAAAATAAGAGTAGTTATCAGAGATAAAGAACATTTCATAATGATAAGGTCAATTCATTAAGAAGATAGACATATATTTTTATATATTTACAAGATATACATATTTATAAAGAGATATATCTTTATATGTAAATATGTAGAACATATGCATGCTCTGCATATGTTATACGTTATATGTTACATGTTATAGATAAATTCACCCCTCCATTCCATTCACATTAAACCTTAACTGTTCCGTGCAGATATTCCAAACCAACAGCTAGGGGGCGCTAGCGTTTCAAAATCAAGTGGGACTATTCCAAGATTCTCCAAAGGCAAATCTGGCCTGGGGAATGCGGCCGTTCACACGGCTTTTGAGGAAAGTTCTCCTCAGGATAAGTGACTCAGAGATCCGCGTCTCTCACCACCCTGGGGTCGGTAGAAGTGGAGGAAAAGGAAAAAGAAAGAACTGATGAATGCTGCTTGCTTTCCTCAAGAGGTCACATCTAGCAGCTGTTCCACCTAGGCCGACAATTATTTGGCGTCTGGGTCTCTAACCAGGCACTCGGGGATTGGGATATGAGCATTCGATTTCCTTCCCGAGGGACTGCATACCTCCCTTCCTATCACGCGAAGGAAGCCTCAGACCCCGTTCTCCGCTCAACCAGCTCACCACTCAACAGAGAGACACATCCAGATCCAGAAAGCAGAACTGCAGAGGCTACTCTGAGCTTAGTGCCTGGTAACATAGCTCACCTGCCAGGTAAGTGGGGAGAGAGGTAAACAGATGGCAGCACAAGGTAAGAGCAAGAGTTCTGGAGCCAACCAAGCCAGCTGTGCGACATTGGGCAGGTGACTTTGCCTCTCTGAGCCCTGACACTTTGTCTTCATACTGTATAAATACAACCAGAAAGTCTTCATATATGTTAGCCGTACTGGCTTCAGTATCAAAATGTTTAAGAGTGCGTTTGGGACCAAGAAGACCTGAGCGATTTGACCTCCCTGTGCCTCAGAGTCTTCCTCTAAAGAATAGGAGTAATGGCAAAATAAATAAAAGAATGAAGAGGGAACTGTGGGTGCAAAGGCGGAGAAGTGTGTGAAAGGAATGTTGTATGGGGAAGAACACTCCTTTCTAGTTGGAATTTGGGTTTCTTGGAGATGGGACGACTGTGAGAGAGGAGAAGGAGGAGCTGGGAGGCCATCCATGACTTTAAGTTGATTTTTCCGCAGCCCCAGGTTGTTTCATCTACATGCCCGCAGGGTGCGTTTCCCAGTTTGGACGCTGTGGGGCGCTGGTATATCGCCGCACTAGCAGGTTTTCCAATAGTCTGAGGTGGTTCAAGATCAAGAAAAAAATTAAAAACCTGTCTAATGTTTGAAAACATGAAAAGAAGTGTGCTAAATCAAAATTAAAACTTTCGAATGAAATGTCTTCATAGCCCATCATGATGTCAACTTCATTCATTGTTGGCATAACATTTCCCCAAAATTATCTGCGTTAGACGTTCTCCATTTGCAAGAATTCCTGGAGATGCACAATAAGTAAATGAGCTTGTCATGGTACCTAAATAATTTCAAAAGAAAAAATATAACCATTCTTTCTACTTTTTAATCAGAGGAAGAAACAGATGTAATGGTGATGCTTCTGAACACATTTGCACGAGGCAGGGCAGGGCCTCCAAGAGCGCAGGTGCCAGGGGTGCCCCAGCCAGCTCCTGCCTTAGCAAGCGCTGTTCCTTTGGCCTGACTCCCTTCCCTTCCCTTCCCACTCTGGGAACTAAATTCCCACTCATTCTTCATGTCTCATCTCAGTCACCTCTTCAGTGAAGCCTTCTCTGACCACAGATTGGGTCCCCGTGGCCCTTTCTCTTAATTTCACATGCTTCAGAGCTCACGTCACATTGTAACCATAAACTTGTGATTTGTGCAAACATGGACTTCTGCCTGTCTTCTCCACCAGTCATGAGCTGGGTGAGGGGCGAGATGTTTTCTTCATTTGGCCTAGAGCTTTGCACACAGTAGGTGCTCAATACCAAATATGAGTGAGTGAATGAATAGGTTCATGAGCATGTAGATTTGTTTTTGTACAGTCTTTCCACTCAGTTCAAAATTCATATGATCCCATTACAAAAATGTGAATACTGACTCACAAGGTCCTCTTGGAAACCCCTGGTTATTGTTTCGACGACAGTGCCTGCCCTTCTGCTAGCCCACTGTGCCCAGCCCCATGCTGAGTAGTACTGGGAAAGCAGAGAAAGCTCCATTCAAGACCCTGCCCTTGAGAAGTCCCAGTTGTGGTGGGTGCACAGAGCTGGACACAGATACTACTGGCCCAAATGTTTAGCAATGGGCTGAAACAAGGGTCCTGGGGTTGGTGAGCAGACAAGGAAAAATGTCTTGGAGAAAAGAAGAGCTTTGGACCCGGCCTGGAGAGCAGAGTGTGAGGAATCATTAGTCTGGTGGGATGGCGGCACTCCTAGCAGCGAGACTGCATGTACACAGGTCCTGAAGTTTAAGAAAGCATGACTTAGGAGAGAGAGGATATGGGAACTAACCATACAGGGGACTGGCAAGGTCAGCTGAAGCCCTGTTGTAAATGACCCTGATGCCCAGCAGGTGAGGTTAGAGTACATCCCACAGCAAGAGAATGGACCGGCATCAGCTATTGTCGAAGTAGGGCAGGCAAGCCAGGCAAGTTGTTACAAGGAGAATCAGACAGCGCTGCCAGGAAACCAGTGGAGAAGGTAGTGCCCTGCACTAACCTCAGGGGGGCACCACTTACACAGACTGCAATGGGAAGGGTGCTTACACACACACACACACACACACACACACACACACACGGAAATTATGCCATAGTAGCACTTCATGTAAGGAGGAAAATGAAAAACTTACATTCATGTTCATTTTTTTAAAGGCTTTATTTATTTATTTTTAGAGAGAGGAGAAGAGAGGGAGAGAAGCATCAGTGTGTGGTTGCCTCTCATATGCCCCCGACTGGGGACCTGGCCTGCAAGCCAGTCATGTGCCCTGACTGGGAATCGAACCAACAACCCTTTGGCTTGCAGGCTGGCACTCAATCCACTGAGCTACACCAGCCAGGGCCATTCATGTTCATTTTTATCTTCCAAAATCTTTTAAAGAGATTAGAGAATGGAGAAAAGACTGGAACATTTGAATGCTTCACCAAAAGGATATACAGACGACAAAGATGCAAACGAAAAGGTGTTCGACCTCATGAACCATTAGGGAAATGCAAATTAGACCCAGGGTGTGATTTCGTGACACACTTACCAGAACGGCTAAAGTTGAAACTCTGACAATGCCACTGTGGTCAAGGGTGCAGAGCGAGCAGGAGTCTCACGAGGAAACAGTGTGGCCACTCTGGAAAATGGGTTGAGAGTTTCTTATAAGTTAAACTCACACTTCATATAAACCAGCAATCTCATTCCTGGGTGTTTCCCCTGGGGAAATGGAAGCACGTTTCCAGCCTAAACCTGGAAGCAACCTAAATTCCCTCAAATACAAAATGTCTAAAGCAAAACAGAGCAAAGCAGTGGTTCATTCACACAGTGCAATGATACTCAGCAGTGAAAGAGAATGAACCATGGACACAGACAACTGGATGGTTCTCAAGAGTACTGTCCTGAGTATAAGAAGCCAGCCTCAGAAGGCAGTGCACCTTAGGGTATGATTTACATCACAGTCTCAGAATGATGGATCAGGGGGCTGTGCTGCTTGGATGAAGGGTTAGGGGAGGGGGGACTCGGAGGGGCAGCGGCAGGGGGTTTCTCTGGGGAGATGGAACAGCTCTGTTTCCTGATTGTGGCGGTGACTGCATGAATCTGTGTGAGTGACAAAATGCCAGAGAGCATTTCAAAGCAGCGGAGTGCAAGTAAGACCAGTGGGCTCCAAATAAGGTTTTTCGTTAACAGTATTATGCCAAAGTCAAGGTGCTTGTTTCTTAAAATTAGAATACAAATGTATAATTATGTATAATGATCATATATAAACATAGAATATATAATTACATAGATACATTACGTAACATAATTATCGATCTTTTATGTAGTTGTAAGGTGGTTTGTTGGGGGGGCTGAGTGAAGGGCTCATGGGCCGTACTGTTGGCAACTTCTATGTGGGTCTCAAATTCCTTCAAAGTCAATCGTTTTTTTAAATAAAAAGAACATGTACTTTACTAACTTTTTCTGTTTCACTAGGTCGACTTTTTAGCTTTCAGCCTATTTTGATGTGCCTGGCACACATCAAATGCAGTTCCCATGGGCCAAGGTGAGTAGATTCACTGATTGTATCATCCATTTTTTTCTCAACCCATCACCAAAAATAAACCTGCAACATAAAAGTATACAAGATGGCCAAAATGCCACCAAACAGTGCTGGTGTGGACCCTTGGCCTCTGAAGTGGACTCTGTCAGCTGCATCACGAGGGGAAAAGCAAGGACAGAGAAAGGGTTTGTGATGAGAAATGACCAGGCGTTGTTCAACTGTCAGAAGCCTATTTGTGATAAGCACTCTTGTCCATGACCCTCAGCCATGAACTTTGCCCCGGGCCACCTCCAAGCCTCAGTGTTACCGTTAGGGTGGTTTGAAACAGCCAAGAGTTCATTTTGTCCTGATAGTGTCCCTTTTTAATTTCAATGTGGAGACATTTTACAACAGTTTATCATACTATTATGACAATGGTGCGATACTTAGTTTTAAGATAAATGTACGTGCAGCAGAAGTGTGTGCACACGTACATTTTACCAGCAGGTGTGCAAGGTCAAAATATTTGGGACGTAACACGATGCTCAGCATCGCTCATCAGGGAAGTGCAAACAGAAACGCGAGATGACGCCCCACACCCCTCAGGCCGGCACCTTCGGAAAACAGAGGCCAAGTGCTGGTGAGGATGTGGAGAACCTGAAACGCTTGTGTGCTGTTGGTAGGATCGTGAATTGATGAAGCCACTGTGAGACATAGTATTCAGACTCCTAAACAAATTAAAAATAGAACGACCATGGGACCCAGCAATTTCATTTCTGGGTAGATCCCAAAAGAATTGAGAGCAGGGTCTTGAGAGATGTTCATAACAGCATAATTCACAACAGCTAGAACATGGAAGCAACCCAGGTGCTTATGAATGAATAAGCAAAACGTGGTGTGTGCACATGATGGAATATTGTTCAGCCTCACGAGGGAGGGAAATTCTGACACAAGCCACAGTGTGGATGAACCTGGAGGGATTATGCTGAGTGACACAAGCCAGTCACAAAGGACGGACACTGTGTGCTTTCACTTACACCAGGTACTGAGAGTAGCAAGATCATAAAGACGGAAAGCGAAAGGGAGGTAGCAGGGGCCAGGGAGGGATGACAGGGTGTTAGTGTTTAATGGGGACAGACTGCCAGTTCCACCGGATGCAGAGAGACCCAGACGTGGATGGTGGCGGTGGTGGTGGCACGACAGCGTGAATGTGATCAGTGCCCCTGAACTGGACGCTTAGTAATGGTTGAGATGGTAAATGTTATGTTATATGTATTTTAACACATTCTTAAAATGTGAAAAAAGCACGCATTGAGATACCACTTCACACCCAAAGGCACACGACAACAAGGGCTGAGGATGTGCAGAAATTGAGCCCCTGGTGTGTTGCTGGTGGGAACATAGATGGTGCAGCCACTGTGGGAGAGTTTGGCGGTTCCTCAGAAAGCTAAACACAGGGCTGCTGCGTGGCCCAGCGCTCCGCCCCAGGGCTACCCCCCAAGAACCAGACACAGGGACGCAGGCAGAAACTCGAGCACCAGTGTTCGTGACACCACTGCTCACGGCCACCAAAAGGTGGGAACAGCCCAAGTGCCCATCAAAGAGTGAATGGATAAGCAAACGGTGGTCCGTCCATGCAGTGGAGGGGAAGGAGACCCTGACACAGGCTACGATGTGGATGCATCCTGAAAACCTGACAGCTAATGAGAGAAGCCAGACGCAAAAGGCTGTGCAGCGCACGGTCCCGTTTGTATGAAATGTCCAGAACGGGCGAATCCTGCAGAGACAGGAAGACGACTGGCAGCTGCCAGAGGTCCGCGGAGCGGGGAGAAGAGGGGAAATGGGAAGTGACTGATAATGGGGACAGAGTGTTATTTTGGAGTGATGGAAATGTTTTGGAACTAGATAGAGGTTGTACTTCCTTGTAAGTATGCTAAATGCCGCACTTTAAAATGGTTAATTGATTTTATGTGGATCTCACCTCAATTTAAAAAAAATAATGTTAGGAGGCTGTTGTTCCAGTACAGAGGAGCCATGGACATACCCCAGCAGCTGGCAGGTCCAGCAGAAGAAGGGCGGGGACTTGGCCCAGACAGACCCAGGGCCCCCGTCACTCCAGGCTCAGCAGTAGGGGAAGAGCCCAGAACAAGCTGCAGTCACCTTGTCCCTAAAGATGCCAGCCCAACAGGACAGAATGTGGGGTGGGCAATTAGCAGGTGCCCTAACAGGACAAGAGGGACTGAACCCGAGCTCCAAGGCTGGGCGGTGAACTGGACTCTGCCAGGCCCTGGTGCTCCCTCCAGTGGGGCCCAGCCCTGCCTCCGTGTTGTGCTGGGCCCAGGATGCTCCCCCAGGGAGAGCTGGCTCACTCCCTGCCAGACAGCCTCACTGCCTGAGGGGACACCTCCCACAGGTGAGTGGGGACAGAGAGAGGCCAGGAATGAAATCGGCATGCTGGGGCTTGCTGTGTGACCACAGGGAAGTGACTGTGCTTCTCTGGGGCTCAGTTCGTTTGTCTGTACAATGGAAAATAAAAAACAAAATAGGAAATGCCCAGTGTGTGTAAACCCTGCTAGAGGTTCCAGCTTCTGGGTCGTTCATCGAAGAGTCTTCAAAGCTTCAGAACAAGAGAGACAGATACAGGGAAGCTGGCCGTTCTCTGTGTTTCCTCTTCATCCTATCAATGGAAGAGCGCCTGCCTTAGAGGGTTACGTGATGAGCGGACTCCTTGTCATGGTGGCAGGCACACAGGAAGCAGGCTAGAAGCGAGGCAATCGGGAGACAGTGCGGCGTCGGGAGCAGTGGAGAGGCAGGTCATCCCTCCACCTCGGTGGGGCCGCTGTGCAGCCTGGACTGAGAGGACAAGCTGGGGTCAGAGGCCAGAGAAAGGGCAGGTGGGAAGTCTAAGAGATGAGAATCTGGTGGGATGCTGGAAGGAGAGGAGGGGTCAGAAAGAAGACAGAGAGGCCAGGTAAAACTGGCAGTCAGGGTGCCGTGAGTGGGGCAGGAGGCCTGGCTGCGCCCGCTTCCCTGGCCCCTGCAGCTGGGCTGGGCTGGGCTGGACTGGGCAGTCAGCAGGGCCAGGTACCCAGCTGAGCTCGGGTACCGAGAAGAACAGGACTGGGGCAGACGCTGAACTGGGTTGGGCCCGGGGTCTGTGGGGGACTTGGGAATTTCAACAAAGATGGGGCGCCCAAGAGGTATGTCTGGACCTTCAGGATGAGACCTCAAGGGACACAGTGACCTCAGCCAGAGAATGGGTGTGGAGTCCATCATTTACCTCCTCATCCATCTGCTCTTCTCCCGGTGAGTTCCTGGAAAGTAGGTGGGGACGGTGATGTCTGTGTGTGTGCGTGCGTGCACACGTGTGTGTGTGTGTGAGCATAGATCATAATCAAGCTGGAATGCAGCTCGTACTCATCACCGGGCTAAAGAAGTCAAACGCCCGTGCAGGCCTCCTTACTCCCACGCTGCCCATTTCCTGTCTCCATCTCCCTCCTGTCCCCTCCCGCTTGCCTTTCCTCTGCCTCCCTCCTCCCTTCCTCTCCCTGAGATAACCAACACCCTACATCAAGTGCTCATCACTCCCATGCACATTTTTGACTTTTCTACAGGGGCCTATCCACAAACGACATACAAAATTGTGTTGCATGTTTTTGAAATGTGCAGATGTGGCATCACTCTGTGCACCTCCCTCTACAGTTGCTTCCGTCGGCCCAGCATAAAGCTCTCTGACCCAGCCGGGCGGGTGTGAGCGGTTCCACGTCTCCTCCATTCTGGGACCACAGAGGCACCCGCGAGTGCCAGGGTCACGTCCGATGGGTGCACCCCTACCGGGACTCTTCTCTTTCCAGACGCCCGCGCACGACGTGCACCTTCAGGAGAGGTCCTCTGCGGTGGGATTGCTGAATCAGGAGGGGGGACCACCTCCCCCCCCCCTCTGTCATGGTGCCAGATTTCCTACCCTCAGCTTGGGGAACGGGCCGCTGAGATGCGCCCTCAGTGGTGAGCCTGGGTGTGCAGACTTCCCGGGCAGACGGACCCGCGGCGGTTCCTGTCCAGGTCCAGACAACACAGCCCTCGGAGGGCAGAGGGCCGAGCGGCCACTAGGGACGGAGGTATAGGAGATGGAAGGCTTTGAGGTGGGTCTTGAAAGCTGAAGCGCAGCCCTAAGGGAAGAGCATGAGAGGCAGAGGGGCCAGCAGGTGCCAAGCCCAGAGGCGGGACCGATCTGGGACCAAGAGATCTGAGCTGCTGGGGCCAGCGAGGTGAGGGTGGAGACCGAGGAGACCAGCGGGGACTAGACTTGGCAAGATCTGGATTTTTTCCTACATTTTCTGTTTTTAATATTCCACATATATGTGACACCATTTTTCTTTCTGTCTGACTTGTCTCACTTTGCATAAGGCCCTCAAGGTCCTTTCATGTTGGCACGGATGGCAGGATGTCCTTCTTTTGGTGGTGTAAGTGCGCCACACTTTCCTGACCCGTTCATCCACGGAGGTTGCCCGGGCTGTCCCCGGGCCGTGGCCACTGTGGACGACGCTGCGTGGGCACGGGAGCAGGCAGCTCGTCGATATCCTCTCTATTGGATGCACAGGGACACAAACAAAGTTCTCAGGAAATGTTTAAAGCGTTTCATTTGAATTACATCTTTTTAAATCATTGGAGACAACCTAACAAAGGAACTTGTGTGATACCAAATTAAAACATCAGAGTGCTTTGCAAATTTTGCCTGAACCCTAGAATTGCATTGTATCAGTACAACATCCAAGAAAGTCTTCCTGTGAATATCTTTTCACTGAAATGACATTTCTAAACCACCACCAGAACATCACAAATGTCATTTGATGAGGTTTCAGATTCAATAAATTGAATTCTATTTTTTACTCTTTCCAGATTTATTTCAGATGCTGTCCTGAAATAAATTACAGCCTCGTGTGATTAACAACAGATCTTTAACTGCCTTCGAAGTCTTGAATTTCACTTTCTAAATAAATTATGGAAACAATTTCAGTGACGCTGTTGAGGCTTCATGGACCCTACTGGAGTGTTGACTGACTGCGCGTCCCCCAGAGATCCTCGCGTCTCTTCCGCAAGCACGTCTGCCGGCGATGGCATGCCCACGTCAAGATGGCACTTTTCCACGTTCTGTGATTTCACACCTGAACAGTCTCAGTGCTATTTTACATTTTAAGTGTATTTTATTGATTATCTTATTACAGTTGTGCCAGTTTTTCTCCCCTTTATTCCCCTCCACCCTGCACACCCTCTCCCTCCAGCAATCCCCCACTTAGGTCATGTCCACGGGTCGTACATATAAGCCCTTTGGCTTCTCCATTTCCTGTACTGTTCTTACCCTCCCCCTGTCTATTTTCTACCTGCTTCTTATTCCCTGTACCTTTCTGCCCATTCTCTTACCTCCCCTTCCCTGCTAATATCCTCCATGTGATCTCTATTTATGTGGTTCTGTTCCTGTTCTAGTTGTCAGCTAAGTTTGTTTCTGTTTTTTTAGGTTCAGTTGTTGATAGTTGTGATTGTGTAGTCATTTTACTGTTCACAGTCTTGATCATTTTATTTTTCTTAGATAAGTCCCTTTAACATTTCACAAAATAGGGGCTTGGTGATGATGAACTCCTTTAACTTGACCTTGTCTGAGAAGCACTTTGTCTGCCCTTTCATTCTAAATGAAAGCTTTGCTGGATAGAGCAATCTGGGATGTAGGTCCTTGCCTTTCATGACTTGGAATACTTCTTTCCAGCCCCTTCTTGCCTGTAAGGTCTCTTTTGAGAAATCAGCTGACAGTCTGATGGGAACTCCTTTGTAGGTAACTGTCTCCTTTTCTGTTTGCTGCTTCTAGGATCCTCTTCTTCATTTTAATCTTGGCTAATGTAATGATGATGTGGCTTGGTGTGTGCTTCCTTGGGTCCAGCTTCTTTGGGACTCTCTGAGCTTCCTGGACTTCCTGGAAGTCTATTTCCTTTGCTGGATTGGGGAAGTTCTCCTTCATTATTTTTTCTAATAAGTTTTAAATTTCTTGGTCTTCCTCTTCTCTTTCTGGCACCCCTATGATTTGGATGTTGGAACATTTAAAGTTGTCCTGGAGGTTCCTAAGCCTCTCCTCATTTTTGTGAATTCTTATTTCTTCATTCTGTTCCAGTTGTGATTTGAATCCCTATTTTTTCCCCTTCACTATTGGTTCCCTGTATATTCTTCTTTATTTCCCTTTGCATAGCCTTCACTTCTTCCTCCGTTTTGTGTCTGTACTCCGTCATTTCTGTGAGCATCCTGAATACCGTGTTTTAAACTGTGCATCTGATAAGTTGGTTATCTCCTTGCCACTTAGTTCTCATTCAGGAGTTGATCTGTTCTTTCATTTGAGCCATATTTCTTTGTCTTGGCACAGCTGTTATGTTGTAAGGGGCAGAGCCGTAGGTATTTGCCTGTGGTTGGGGGGGGGGGGCAACCCACTTCATGGAGTTGTGGCACTGTATGTGGGAGAGGGGTCAGAAAGGGAACAATGTCGCTTGCTCAGCTCCTGCCCCGCTTTCAGTCACTTTCCCCTCCTCCCATAAGCAAATTTGGCCCTTGGCGCTGATTCCCGGGTGGGTGAGCTTGTGTACATTCTAGGCCCCTGTGGGTCTCTCCAACAAACTCTCCTGCAAGGCTGGGAGTTTCTCCCACCAGTGCAATCCCCACAGGTTTTTACAGCCAGATGTTTTGAGGCTTTAGTTTCCCTTGCTGGAACCTTGGGTTGTGCAATCTGTCTCGCTCCCCAGTTGTTCCTCCCAGCTCATCCACATGCAAACGTGGGACAAACCGCTCTGCCAGCTGCCACCTCGCCCACCCGGTCAGCTGCCTTTCTGCGCATTCTCTCCACCCCGGCTGCCCGTCTCCAGCCCTCCTACTGGCCTGGATGAATATTTCTTCTCTAACTCCTTGGCAGTCGGATTTCCATACGGCTTGATTTTCTGGCCGTTCTGGTTGTTTTTTATTTTTAAGTTTGTTGTTGTTCTTCTTTCAGTTGTGCCAGGAGGCACAGCGTATCCACCTACACCTCCATCGTGGCCGGAAGGCTTGAAAAGTCTCAGTTATTTTAAAGCATACGTTAGTGTGTTCTGAAAGTCTTATGTTACTTTCTAAATGCTTTTTGTCTGCTCCAACATTCTTTGACATAAAACAAATTGTTTCCAGAAACTTTTTATCATTCACATACTTTTTAGTGTGACACTGAATAATGGTGTCCTTTTCATTTTTCCTCATTAACTATTACATGTTTTCTTCATTTGAGCCAAAATGAATAAAACATGATTGTCATTCAGATGAAATATTTAAGTATCAGCCTTTCCAACTTTAGTGAACATAATTTACATCTAATATCTAAATCCTTATACCCTAAACTAGTCATATTTTTACTTTTTAATTTTTTTTATTCCCACGCTGTAAACTAATGGTTACATTTTACAGAGAGTCGTACACAGTAGCAAAACCGTTCTAAGTTGCTCTGACTTCTGCAAGTATCAGAGGCTCCAGGGCCACGATTCACCATAAGTATCATTTCTCCTCTGTTTTCCCACAAATACCACAGATTTGTGGGAAAATGCTGCTCGTGATGTTTAACAGGAACATTAAAGAGCTTACCCAGGCTTGGTTGCCTTTCCACTTTGGATACTTTAATGTTTTATTACAAACTTTTGATTTTATAATTGAAAACATCGCCCATTTGCAACTTACACACACAAAAAATGCAATGCACAAAGAATAAAAACAAACGTAAATCGGAACCACTTGAAATCAGAGCCAACCTGGGAAGCTGAGGGTAAGGATGGACTGGTTTCTCTCCTGTAAGCCAGAGCAATGCATACACGCACATCCACGCTGCTCACAATGACAAGAGGCAAACTGGCCAAAAGTTTTGCAAATGTTTCTCAGATGTCCCCAGTGTATCAAAGCTTATTGCAACATTCAACAACAATTAGTTTAAAATGTTGAGTTTACATTGCAGTTCTATTGTTAATTTTACTATTCTTGGGAAGGACTATAGGGGTATTTTCTGGATTTTAGCAATGCAACAATTGTCCTGGTGCATACTGTCTGTATGCCAGCTTTGGATTCACAATAGAAGGTCATGGCTGCTCTTGACAGGTGAGGACAGGCAATGTTTTGACGAGTATTGGAGGTCCAATGGAGCAGAGTAAGGGGACAGTAGCTGGAGAGGTCTTTGAAGTGAAGAAGAGATTCTTTCACAGATGAAAGAAATTTTGGAATCTTGTGTCTTTGTTTGGGTTCTCCCCAAAGCAGGTCTGAGTCAAGGACTTGAATGCAAATAGTTTATGGAGGAGATAATCCCAGGAGACCTAATGAACATTTTGGGAAGAAAATTGTGAATGAGTAGGTTCCTGCTCTGGTCATCAAAGGGGCGATCCTTCTGGAGATCTCTGAGAGCTTGTAGAACACAACCCAGAACTGCCTCACTCAGGAGTGGTGAGGCCAGGGGAGCCACCCGATAAGCCCTGCTCCTCACTGTCCAGAGGTCACTCCGGGGTTGTCAACTCTCAGCACCTCCTTGTTACCCCGTGTTTGAGCTGAGCCTGTTCCTGTGGCCAGGTAAATCCCTGGGTCATAGGTACAGGCGGTCGCAGTGAGAAATGGTCAGTGTACCCGGGAGCTGTGTGACAAGCTGCAGGTGACATCTTGCAGGTGGGCTGTGTTCGCTGAGTGGTGTGTTCACTGTTGGAAATGATGGGTGGGGGGAGGGACCCTGTTGCAAGAGAAAGTGGGAAGAATTGAATCTGAACTAATGGGGGTGGGGGGCACGGCTGGCCTTGGCCAGGACCACGGACAGCTCCTCCATTTCCTCTCATTCACCCCGGATGGCAGTGGGAAGGGCAAGCTTCACCTGCGTCTCTGAGTTCCTTCTCCCGGGCTTCTCAGAACCCCCCCACCCCCCCCCCCCCCACCCCCGAGCAACTGCAGCCGCTGTTTACACTGTTCCTGAGAACGAACTTTCTTAGTGGGCTGGGGAACCTACGCATGATCCTGTCGATTGCCACCTACGCCTAGCTCCAGACGCCCACGCGCGTCTCCCCGGCCATCCTGGCCTTTGTGTAACTCCAGCACGCTGGCCAACTGCCTATCAGGACACAAAGAGATCCCTCACTCTGGCTGCCTGACCCAACTGTTCTCCTTCATCTGATTTGCTGGCATTGACAGCTTCCTGCTGACTGCCATGTCCTAGAACCACTATGCAGCCATCTGTCACCCTCTGTGCTACACCGCGTCTGTAACAGTGCAGCCCTGTGGCCTCTTAGTGGTGGCATCCTGGACCGCAGCCTTCAGAAATGTCCTGACCCACATGGTATTACTAACCCGCCTCTCATTCTGCCCCCACAATCAGGTGCCCCACTTCTGTGTGACCTCAGCTCTCTGCTGAAGCTGGCCTGCTCTGACTCCTTTCTCAGCAGGATACTTCATGCACCCTGACCACCATCACCCCCTAGTGGCATGTTGGACTCCTACACACACATTTTTGCTGTCATCCTGAGGGTCCCATCCACCAGCAACAAGCAGAGGCTTTCTCCACCTGTGGCTCTCATCTCTCTGTGGTGTCACTGCTCTACGGGACACTCACTGGGGTTTATTTCAGCCCCATGTCCTCCCACAAGGCTGCTGCAGCGATGCCGAACCCCTCCATCTACAGCCAACGCAACAGCAACACGGAGGGCACCTTGGGGCCCTTGGCAGCAGGAAGACAGTTTTCAGTTAGTGGCCGCAGCACTGGGATGTCTGCGTGGGTCTGCAGAGTGCCCATCTGTCCTGGATTTCTCTGCTTGGCCCCAATCTTAGATATTTCCTTCATATCGTTCTCGGTTCCTGTGTTTGTGACTTCGTCGCTCTGACAGCTACTTAGTGAGCATGTGTTGCATTTTAGGCACTCTTTCAAGGGCTGAAGACACAGCAGGAAACAAACAAAATCCCTGTCTCAGCAGGAACCACCAGCCTCAGAAGGAACCAACCTGCAGACACCTCGATTTCAGACTTCTGGTGTCCAGGACCGTGAGAAAATAAGTTCCCATCATTTAAGCCACCGCATTTGTGGTAGTTTGTCACAGAAGGCCTAGGAAGCTAATACAGCAAACAAGCTGTTTATCCTACGCCAGAAACTGGGACCAGAAATGGGTGCCGCCATCACAAAAATGAAAAGTCAGTTGCATCAGCTGAGTGGCCTGGTGGTAGGACACATAACATTTCAGGCTGGAAAGCTGGTGACCCTTGTTATGCCAAAGAGCACCATTTGGTAATACCATCGCCTGCGATAGCCTGGGAGGCAGACCACGTGTCTACGGAGCCTGTGCTTCTGGAGGTGATTGGAAAGAGCTAGAATGTCACTCTGAGTTGGCTGCTCTTTGCAGCTTGTTGCAAGCAATTGTGAGAATGAAGTGATTTAGGCAAGAACTGGCCATTTTTCGGAGTCAGACACATCATAAGACAGGAAGCGCCAACAGCTTCCTATTTCCCAAAACAGTATAAATAGAAATCTTCCTTCTCAGCGAAGGCTATTGTTTCAGATGTCCATCAACTAGGAGTAGCAAAGATGGAGGTACACTGAAGAAGCAAATGCAGCCAATTAAATAAACACAAGAACTCTGGCTAGAAAAGAACATTAGCCCTGGCTGGTGTGTCTCAGTGGATTGAGTGTCAGCCTGCAAACTGAAAGGTCCCTGCTTCGATTCCTAGTCAGGGCACATGCCGGGCTGCAGGCCAGGACCCCCGTTGGAGGTGCACAAGAGGCAACTGATCGATGTATCTCTCACACATCAATTTTCTCTCTCTCTCTTCCTCCCTCCCTTCCCCTCTCTCTAAAAATAAATAAATTAAACAAAATGGATGTTATTTCTAGCAATGAAACTACTAGAAGCACCTAGACAAGGTGCTTACTAAGCTTTTCAAAGGAACTGTGTTGCTAGAGAAACGATGAGTTCACTTTGCAAAATTGTATGACTTTTGAACCTTTGCATTTTGGGCCTTTTGTTACAGGGAGCTTCACCTGACCCTTACGCCAAAGTGGGGCTTGAATCTTGGTATCTCTGGTTTCCAGAGCAATTCCTTCTAACCAGGATGGGTCCTTCAGGCTGCAGTGTCCCCTTCACCACCCCAATTGGCACCAGGTCAGGAAGGCAGCAGCCGAGGTGGGACCTAAACAGGCTAAGTCCAAAATCCCAAGAGACACGCCTTGGTGACAGGTGGCATCACAGAGAGAGCAAACGGATATCAAGAACTACAAAGGGCCCAGGAGTTTCCCTGCTTTCAAGTGGATACATTAACCTGCCATGGTTTCACTGATGCTGGCAGAAAATACAAGACTCCAGGGTCAAAGACAAATGATTTAATTACAATGTGGCAGGCAGCGTGAACTTTGGGTCTGCCTGTTCCTTCCAACTCCCACAGGGACGCCGCAGGCCAACCCAGATTGGCACTGGATGGACACTGGATTTGCACCGCAGCTGAGAAACTCTGAGGTCAGAAACCCCAGTCTTTTCAAGTAGACTGCAAACAAGCCCACTCGCCCTCTATCTCAGAGGAGGCGCTGATCTTTGTTATATGGACAGCAAACAAATTGCCCTCTGCTCCACAGAAAGAAACTCTCTCTACCTCTCACAGCTGCTTGCTATTCAAACATCCTTGAAAATATAGCCAGCACTAAAAGCTGTCCACACCTCTGCTTGTGAGTTAAATGAAAATACCAGAAGCTCAGGGAGAATTGTCTCCCGATAGTGGCATCCAATGGGCAGTGGCTATCGTCCATGAGGGTAATTTGGGCTGGAAGTCAAGCATATGAGGCTGCTCAAGGTATAGTGTAGTGGTTTATCATGTAGATTGTAGAGTCAGACAGCCTGGGTTCAAGTCCTGGTTCTGCCACTTTATAACTGTGTGACCTTCAGCAAGTACTTGACCTCTCTGTTCCAGCTTCTCCTGTAAAATGAGAATAATAATAGCCCCTATCTCATATGGTTATTGTGAAAATTAATACATGAGCTTATATATGCAGGGCACTTAGAAGAGCACAGGCAGATTGAGGGCCGTGTCAGTGTTAACTGTAATTATTATTAATTATCATGACGATGCTGCCAAGCTTGTGGCCATGCCTGTTTTACCACATTTGTGGGCAAGCTGTATAACCCACACAGTTCCCTCGGAATCTGCCTCAGAGAATTTGGGGAGGGCACCAGGATTCTTTGCTCCCTCCTCCCCATACTGACTTAATAAATGAGGCTGCAGGGCTGCAGTTGTGGTTTCAGATTCCAGGGAACCTGAAACAGACTCTGGTTCAAATTCTGCCTTTGCCACGTGCCAGCTGCGTGACCTTGGGGAGCAACTTCTCAGCTGGGGACCTCCAAGTACTTACTGCACAAGGGTCTGGATGAAGGGAGACTGGACCCTCCCATTGCCCCCACCCCCACTCACCCCATGTGACCTGCTCGGCACACACTCTGGGTCATTTTGATTATCATGTCATTATTCAATGAGTGAGACTCCATAAGGTACAAGCTGAGAACGTCTTTGTTCTTTCCCCCAGTACTTAGTAAATTCACTCTGGCCCCACCAGCTCTCTGCATGCCCCAGACTTCAGGAGAGTCGGGGCATGTGGGCAGAAGGGGCACCTCCATACTCTCCTCTGCCATCTGATCCTTGCAGCCTCACCCAGGGTACACTCAGCCCCTCCCACCCGTGGTCTTCAAATACGTAACACCCACCTCCACCACTCCCATCACACCTTTCAGTCCCCCATCACTGACTTCCACCCAAGCCTTCCCTGACTTCCACCCAAGGCTCATCAGGTCCCCGTGTTAGATACCCCACTGACATTTTTATTCCACAGTGCTCCCCACGCCACCCCCTCTTACCCAGGGTTCCTTCTTCCAGCAACTGCATGTTTGGGGATGGCGGTCCTTCTCCAGCTGCTGAAGCTGCTGTGCCCGGTGCAAAGATAGGCCAGAAGTGCAGGCGAATCAGCAACTGCTCCTTCCCCTGCTGCCCAACCAGGGAGCAGCCTTCAAGGAATGAGGATGGGGATTGGTGAATAAATTGGAACGAAGATGGGGAACTCTAGCTCCCACACCCCTCAGCTCTGACGACTCTGAAGACGGTGCTCTCTGTCGCCTCCCAGAGGTCCCATCGGGAATGCACCCAGCTTGTCTGGAGTGGTAACAACTGGCTTCATTACTGCAGTTTCAGGAGGCTTCCTTTCTCTGTCTCACCTCCCAGCCTCCCTGGGTAGGAAGCCCGGTCTCCTTGGGCTACCTCCCAAATAAATTACTTGCCGCAGAATTCTTGTCCCAGAGTCTGCTTCTCTGGGAGCCCAACCTCAGGCAGGAGTTTGCCCCCCCCCACCCTACTGAAGTTTGCAATAGTTTGCAGGTATTGGGCGTCTCTCCACACAGCCTGAGTCGTGTCCGCCCCTGTGTCTTCAAAGCCCGCCCAAGCTCCTGGCATGTAGTAGATGCTCAGTAAATGGCCTCGAATCTCCTAGCTGTGAGGTGGCCAGGATGGAAATGAGTTCTGCTCCCCTGCTCTGGTCCTCAGAAGCCCCCAGTTGGAAAGCTATGGCTCAGGAGGTGAGCTTACTCCTTCCAAGCTATAAATAGCAGCCTCCACCTGCCTGGTGCCCCAGACCACACAGCCTGGACAGCTGCGCCATGGCCCCCAGGGGCCAGGAACCCTGGATGACCCTTCAGGCCTGGCCAGAGCTCCTGGAGTGTCCGTGAGGCAGGTACACGGAGAGGACATAACTCCAGTCCTGAGACTTAGGGCGGGAGTGGGGTGGCCCAGCTGGGCTCTAAGGCCATTCCTAGCTCCCCTCTCCCGTCCCGGGCATCAGATTCCACCTCCGGGAGCTCCCTGAGCAAGAGGCCGGTCCAAGGACAAGGGTCTGCCCTACAAGGCCACGGAGCGAGCAGACATCTCCTCAGGGAGGGTTCCCTTTTCGAGCTGTTGTGTCAGACCTGGAATTAGCCACCCCACCTGTGCTGAGGCCAGTCTCAGGGTCTCCCAGTCGTGCGCAGCAGGGGCGGAGGGAGCTGACCTCTGGTGACTCAGCTTGAGCCAGTCAGGGAATGGGGAGTGGGGGTTAGGACCGCTCTCCAGCTCTGTTCTAAGATCAGCTGGGTCAGGTTCCAGCTCTGCCTCTCCCAAGCTGGGTGACCCTAGGGGGGTCGCTCTGGACCTCAGCTGCCTCCTCTATGAAATGAGAATAGAAACAGCCCCCTGCCTCAGGGTTCAGGGAGACTGAAGAGAGACGCTGCGAGTCGAGTGCTGAGAACCACACTCGGCCCGTGGCGGGCGCTCAGTGAACAGCAGTCCCTGGCCTGCCTCTGGACTCCCGAGCCAGGACGTGGGCAGCGGGTTGGAGAAGAGATGGGGAAGGGTCAAAGCCGGGCCTCCTTGGCTCCCCAACATGGGGAGAAATCATTGTCCTCAGAGTATGAAAGATGCTCCAGAATGTTCTGTTTGCTTCCATTATGGCCCCAGTACCTTTGGGCGGAGGGACTCTAACCGTGATGAATGAAGGGAGCTAGCCTGAGAGGCAGTGGAAGAACCAGGGTGCGGCCCAGGGGACTGAGAACTCCGGATCTCAGCCTGACCCCCGAGCGCCCCAGTGGTGCTGGTTGCTGCCCAGGCTCTCTTTACCCCACTCCCCCTGCGACTTCGGGCAGGAGACACGGAAGCCTCCTCCCACATGGAAGTCTTGATGCCAGACTGGGAGTTCAGGACTCTGTTCAGGAAGGCTTCCTGGAGGAGAAGCCATCCCATCTGGGTTTTGAAGGGTGATTAGAAGTTTCCTAGTTAAAGAAGTGTGTGTGTGAGAGAGAGTGTGAGTGCATAGAGAGGATTATTTATTTTCATTAATGAGGATTTTCTAATCTTCTGGGTGCCAGGCGCTCAGGGGCCCACAGGCAAGACAAAGGCACAGGCCTGCTCCAAAGCAGCTCAGCCCAAAAGTGATGATCAAATAATAACAAGAGTAGTAGCTCCCACATTCTGAGTATATGCTACTGGGGCTCAACCTGCAAGCGGCTCTCTGTGTTTGTCAAGTGAATGAATGAGCAAACAAATCTTTCTAAAGGCAGCGAATCCTGCCCCAGTTGCTGGAGGACAGAAGGAAGGCGCAATGGGCAGAGGGGACCACAGGTGCCAAGGCCTAGGAGTAGGAGTTGGCAGCCCTTCCTGAGAGCTCTGATCTCAGAGTTGGGGAGAGTTGGGGGTAGGCAGTGGTGGGGCGGGGGTTGGGCAGGAGTCCTGAGTGAGAGGCTAAGGGGCCAAGGCCTCCTGCTCCTGCAGGTTTCGCAGAGCCGCTGCGGATTCTGAGCTGGGGAGGGAGGGCATCAGGGTCTGGTCTGGGCCTGCCTTGACCTCTGAGGGCTTCTGAGAGAGACAGCTGGGGTCCATTCCACTCGGGTGAGCCGGATCCGTGGGCGGCAAGGGAGCTAACAGAGAGGGAGGGAGACATGGAGGAGATAGAAAGAGAGAGGGAGAGAGAGGAGAACCTGAAGAGATAGTGGGAGAGAGACATGGAGATACAGAGAGACTGGGAGAGACAAAGAGACAGGGAGAGAGAGGGAAGGACATGGAGAAAGACACAGAGACAGAGAGAGACGGAGCAATAGAGAGAAAGAGATCGAGGGAGAAGGTGAGGAGACAAAGACCCTCCAGGAAGAGGTGGGAGTGGCCCAGGGAGGACCCTCAGAGCAGCAGCATGAGATGGGATGGACGCCTGACCCCGATTCCTGGAGACAGTCCCCAGAGGGGAGGGGAAGGGAGGGCAGGAGCCTTCCCAGTCCACTCCGCACCCACCCCCAAGCCCTCGTCAGCCCTCCCAACCACAGATGGGGAAATTGAGGCCGAGCAGCAGGCCACCGGGGACCCTCCTGGGCCAGCACTGTGCCCCCATGTGCACAAGAGACCTGTGTCACCAGGTTAAAAATGGAAACAGGTCGGGCCTTTTCTTTTTTTCTTTGAGAAAATCCTAGGCCCAAATAAGGTATGGGCTGCAGGCGGCTGGTACGCTGGCCAAGTCCTCCTGAGAGAGCAAGTGGTGGCTGGCCCGGCCAGCCTGGGCTTGGGC
The DNA here is from genome assembly GCA_004024845.1 of Tonatia bakeri. NCBI lineage: Eukaryota > Metazoa > Chordata > Mammalia > Chiroptera > Phyllostomidae > Tonatia > Tonatia bakeri. The sequence continues at coordinate 30,854 of PVIA01008625.1, forward strand.
CTCCTCCAAGACGCGCCCAAGCAGGGCGGCACGCCCTGAGGAGGCTATAAGGGCCTCCACTCCACCCTGCTGTTCACTCGGTCCCAGCCACAGACCCCGCCACAGACCCTGCCACAGACCCTGTCACCGCACCCTCCCACCCAGCCATGGAGGCCATCAAGAAGAAGATGCAAATGCTGAAACTGGACAAGGAGAATGCCATCGACCGAGCCGAGCAGGCCGAGTCAGATAAGAAAGCTGCCGAGGAGAAGTGCAAGCAGGTGAGGGGCTGGCCGCAGGGCCGCATCAGGCTGCCCAGCGCCCTCTCTGAGCTGGCGAAGCTCGGGGCTGAGGGTCAGGTTCTCAGAAACCTTGGTACCTGGAGGTTAGTAAGGGGGAGGGGGTGATGCTCCAGCAGGAAAGAGTAAGGCAGTCACGGTCTTCCTGGAGGGGACCCTGAGCTAAGAGAAGAACGACAGGACACACCCAACAGGGCCAGTGGGAGCCAAGTGAGTAAGAAGGGACGTTTGTGTGCGCTGGATATGTGTGTGCAAATGTTAAGGGTGTGTTTTGTAGGTGTGTCAGGGTGGCTCTGTCAATGTGGGTGTATGTGTACTGGACAGGGTGGTTGCAGGACACTGTGTGTGTGTTTGAACATTTCTGTGTGCGCATAAGTTGTATGTGTGTTCTGGCTGGAGTGTGGAGAGATGTGATCGCTGTGAAAATGGGAGTGTGCAAAGAGAAGTATGAGCATGTAGCAGTTGGAAAGCAAACGTGAAAGAGTGTGGTTGTGTTTGTGAGTCTGAGTGTGAATGGTGGTATCCATATGGAGTTGCGTGTACGGGGGAGAGGCTGGCTCTGTGTGTGTTTGTACAAAAGTGGGCATGACTAATGGAATGTGCGAGTGTGTGTGTGTGTCCAGGTGACTGTATTGAGGTTGGCCTGTGTGTGCTTGGCAGGGGTTACTCTTTCTGTTGGTGTGTGTGTGTGTGCGCCTGTTGAGATGAGGGTGGCAGTGCAAGGCTTGTGTATGCGTGGGGGTGGGTGACCCTGTGCCCACGTGACTGTGAGCCTGTGGGTCCACACTGGTGACTGCCCTGGAAGGGTGGCCGGGAGTGGGTGTGAGGTGGGGCTGGCTGTGACTGGCTGCAGGGGCAGCTGGGTGAGGCAGAGGATGCTTCCCAATGGCCAGGCATGGAGCCCAGGTCCCCGGAGGTCCACTTCCCCATGTGTGGTTGGGGAAGTCTGGAGACCGGGGTGAGTGGAGATTTGAGAATCTCATTGAGGCTCTGCTTGTCTGGGGTGCCCTGCTGTTCCTGCTGGGAACCTGGCAGGGCAAGGCAGGGCTGTCTGTGGCAGGCAGAGGCCCTGGACCCAGAGCTTTGGGGTTGAGAGTCCCAGGAGGCTCTGGCAATATGGGTGCATCAAGTAGCTATTGGAGGGGCAATGGCAGAGGCCTGGGCTGGGTGGTCCCAAGGCCATGGCTTGGGGCCGAGCTGAAGTCAGTCAGTTGTAGGTGGCCAGAGAAGCCATAGGAGGAACGAAGGGGGTTATGCCCCTTCCATAGTACTCTGCCCCCAACAGGGCTCATCTTCGTCCGGGAGTCAATTACCAAGCCCTCAAGAGTGGCAGGGTCTCAAATAAGCCCCAGGAGCTGCCCAGGGTGGTGACACCAAGTGCCCAGCCCTGCCCAACCCAGGTGCCAGGCCGGCCTGGCAAGTAAAAACCAGACTGAGCTCAGATTGGCCTGTCTTTACCTCTCTCTGTGCCTTATATGTGAAATGGGGAAGAGACAGTGCCACCTCCCCTGTGGTGACTCCGTAGGTATATCCTTTGTCATGGCACCTGGCACAAAGTAAATGTTTGATAAATGCAGGGCTGTTTCCTGCCCCTCCCTACTTCCCCTTTGGGCTCCTCCCTCCCCCTCCATCCTGGGGCTGTGACACATCTACACTGGTCTGCTCCAACTCAGCCCTCCCTGTCACAAATGTCCCTCCTCCCTCCCTGTGCCCCTCCCTAACAAACACAGACGCCCATCCTGTGCTGGCCCTGAGCTGCCTGCTTCCATCCATCATTCAGCCTCATGGTTAGGGGCTTAGCAGATAAAAGCAACTTTCTGGCTCTAATTTTCACTAAGGTGTGAGTGACTGATATAGTATACTCTACCAAGGCAGACTCAAGTTCAAAAGGAAAGGCTCCTCAAAGCCTCCAGGAAGCTTGTGGCCAAGGAGGCAGGGACAGGTTCTCTAGCCTCAAGCTGGATTTTCATTCTGTTTGTTCTCTCTCTCTCTCTCCCCCACCCCTTGAGGCCTCCCGCCGGGGTAGACTTGTGCACAAATCCAGGCTGGATCATCTAGCTTTGTGACCCAGGGCACATTGCTGTGTCCCTCTGAACCCTCCATGTTCTGATCTGAAAAATGGGGGCAAATGATGCTTCCAATGGCTGGGCACAAAACCCAAGGTCCCAGAGGTCCAAAGCGAAAGCCAGAGCCCCACAGGGTCAACAGCCAGTCCTACCTTGGAACAGAGGCAGGTGGCGACGAGGGACTCAACTTATCCAGAGTGTCTTATGCTTCTGAGAAGGCCAGAGAGTGTGGGTCTCAGGACCAGCCTGGCCTTTAGGGACCCTGCGGCAAAGTCCCCATTCCAGGCCCCCCTAACTCCCCACCCCCACCCCCACCCCTATCTTTTGAAAGTGGGAATGGGACCAAGAGGCCCAGCCCACCTGCTTCCTGCCTGCTCCTCTCCCAGGGCAGTGACATCCGCTACAACTAGCCTTTGACCCCACATCCTGACTCAGCCATGCCTGAAGCCCCCGTTCATGGGGACTAAGGTATGTAGTCCATGGCTCTCCCAGCTGTTTTACAGCCAGGTAAACAGAGGCCTGGAGAAGGAACTGACTTGTCCGAGACATCCCAGAGTCACGGCAAGGCTCTGCCCTCCCAGCGAGGTACTACACACCAGCACACGCTTTGTGTGTGGATTCCAGAGAGAAAGGAACCGATTAGTGTCAGTCTTATTTATTTTTTTATACCAACTCCAACCACAAAAGGGTTTGGGGTTGTGTCATTGATTCATTCTGAGAACTTCCTCCAGGATTCCGTGTTGAGTGCCCAGCCCCCTGCAGGGTAATCGCGAGGCCCAGAGTGACCTTAGCTCCAGGCCTGACTCCCAAGGAGCCCCAGGCTGGGGGAGATGGAGCCAGACACAGAGGGTTGCCCCCTGCCTCTAGGGTAGGGCTAGGCTGTGGAGGGACAGGGACTGGAGGGCCCAAGGGAGTGGCAAGGGCTCTGCCCAGAATAGCAGGACAAACCACCCAGAGAAGGGGGCTTTGGCACTGGGTGTGCTGAGCAGCGGGCACAGTACAGCTTAGTGGTCAAGCAAACCAGCTTGGAGTCAGTCTGACAAGGGTTCAAACCCCCTATCTGTATGACCTTGAGCAAGCTCCTTTCTCATTTGGGATCTCCGTTTACCCTTCTATAATACGAGCCTTCAGTAACAGGCCTGGCACATTCTTAATGCTTCATAGCCCCTACCCACTCTATGCCAGTGCCCACCCACTGTCCGAACTTGCCCAGGGGAAGTCGTCAAAACCCCAATCATCTCTGTAGCTGTCTGGGGCACTCGGATACCACCATGTCAAGGCTTCCATCTTGCAGAAGAGAAAACTGAGGTTAGAAAAGGAAACAGGGGTCACAGAACTGAGGCTTGGAGTCAGGCTTCTGGGCTCCTTGCCTAGAGGTGGAGGTCAGGCCCACAGATTCCGATTTAGGCCCAGGCTGCTGCCACCCTGTCCCTCCTCTGATCCTCTAGCCCCCTCCCCATTCCCCAGCTCAGCCTCAGGCACTCTGAGGCCCCAGGATGGAAGGCTAGGTGGTCTCACCTTGGGACAGGGGCCCTTTTAAGAATTTGCACACACAGACACATTCCCACACTTTGCACACCGTAAGAGTGAACATGTAACCCAGATCAGATTCTCAGCTTGATCTAAAAGCTGCAGGCACAGCAGCTTTTATAACAGATTGTGTTCGGGAAGGAAGAGAAGGAAGTCAGAGGGATGCAGGAAAGCAGGCCCGGCATGAGGACCTGTTTAGAAGTGGGTTCAATTCCTGTGCTGTGTGGCCTGGGGAAAGTTAGTCTGCTGCTTTGGGCTTCCTGCTGTGAAGAGGCCACAGGAGGAGGAGGAAGGGGGGTGGGTCGGCCAGGGTGGCCCCCTGGGAGCATGGACAGGATCAGGAGTCAAACTACTGAAGGCGTAAGTCAAATCAAAGTGTGAGCTGGACTAACCACCCAGCCCAGAGGTAGGAGGAGGGGGAGGGGCCACCTGGAGTCAGTAGAGGAGGTTTCCAGAGCTGGCCATTGACTGGTGTGCTGGGGCCAATAGAGATGGAGAGGTGGGCTGTGTGGTTTCTATCCCACAGACCTGAGCTCCTCAAACGGGGGCATAGGGAGGGGGCCAAGACTCTCGGGAGAAACAAGGGTGACTCAAAATGTGGGAAATGCAGGGGACATTTTCATTAAAATGAACACAATCCAGATGCCCAAGAATCGAAAAGATTTAACTTGTGCTTCAGAAGAAAGTGGCCTTTGGAGGGTAGCTATCTTCTAGTCGAGTCCCCAAAGTCCAGGAGTGGGGCATCTGAGCCCTTCAACCTTTTCAGGCTGTTTTTGTGAGGCAATGTGAGAACCACGCTTCGGGGTAATGGGGAGCCATGACAGGTTCTAGGCAGGGGGAGGACAAACATGCACTTAGAAAGGTTCCCTGGCTGGGGGGTGGGGTGGGGTGTGCAGAACTAGACGGGGATCAACTGGAGACAGGGACGGTTCAGGCCTAAAGTATGAAACTCCCCCTTTCAGTTTAACCCAGATCACAGGGAGGCTGCACCCCTGAAACTGGGATGCAAACTGAATGTGTGAATCTGGGAGACAAGCCAGTTTCTCCAAAGCTGTACTGGAGTCCCCAAGAGTCTTGGGGAACCCTCAAAAAGATAAGCACATCTGGTCCCGGAACAAGGAAAGATGTGAAAATCATATTCACACGTAGCATTCATTGAGTGGTGCACAGTATTGTTATCCCCTGTTTTACAGACGAGGAAACACACCCAGAAAGACAGAGGACTCTAGTGAATGGGGGAAAACCCCTGCCACGGGACGTGGCCCCCAGACTGACACGTTCCCCACTCTGTTCCCAGCTGGAGGAGGAGCTGACACATCTACAGAAGAAACTGAAGGGGACGGAGGACGAACTGGACAAGTACTCAGAGAACCTGAAGGACGCACAAGAAAAGCTGGAGCTGACGGAGAAGAAGGCCTCGGACGTACGTGCGCAGGAATGCGGCCGCGCGCGGCAGGGCCGGGCAGGAGCCCTGGGCAGGGAGGGAGGAAGAGGAGGAGGAGGAAGAAGAGGAGGCGGCGCCTCCCTGTGCTTTCTCCAAATAAGTCCCGAAAAGGGGCACTTTCCAGCAGCTGCGGCCAGCGGTGCCGACGTCAGGCCCTCCCCCAGCGGTGCTGACGTCCGCGGCCGGGCCGGGTGACCTCATCGCCCCGACGGCGGCCGGGCCAGGGGCGGGGAGGGGCGGGGGCGGCACCCGCGAAAGCAAAGGCTCGGGGGCTGGGGCGCGGCTGCAGCAGCTTTCGCCGAAGCCGAGTCCAGCCAAGCCAAGCGCCCGCTGCGTGCGCCCCCGCGCCTCCGCGCCATGGCCGGCCTCAACTCCCTGGAGGCGGTGAAACGCAAGATCCAGGCGCTGCAGCAGCAGGCGGACGAGGCGGAGGACCGCGCGCAGGGCCTGCAGCGGGAACTGGACGGCGAGCGCGAGCGGCGCGAGAAAGTGAGAGCCGCTCCCCGGCCCCGCTCCGGCCCGCGCGCCCCCGGCACGGCGTGCTCCCCGGCCCCGCGCTCCCCAGCTCGCCCCGCGCGCCCTCCTTTCTTCCCTTCTCCCAGCGCCTCACGCTTCCCGCGCCCCGGCCCGCCGACTCGCCTCCACAGCGGCTGTCCGCCTTCCCCCGCCCCCCGATTTGCCCGCTTTCGCGCCCTGGAGCCCCGCCGCTCCGGATCGCAGACCCGCCAACGCCCCCACCCTCCACCCACGCTCGGGGCTGGCTGCCTTTTCCTCCTCCGCCGCCGCCCTGCTCCTTCCCCAGCCTGGGAGTGGGGAAGAAAGAGCGCCGAAGTCGGGTCGGGAGGGGCCGGCCGAGCGGGAAATGGGGGGATGGGGCCTGGTGCTCCTGCGACCCCGGAGTAGGGTGGAGGCACCATGCAGCCATCCGACTCGGACTGGCCCGGGGGGTCGGGAGGGTGGGGGGTACCCACGGCTGCACCTGGGAGCGGGAAGTGAGAGTGGAAACGAGCTTCCATTGTCTGAGGTTGGACTGGGGTGGGGGAGGTTGCGTAGCACTTTCTCGCCTCTTCCGAGGCTTCCTGGCTCCCGCTGAACTTTCCCAGCTGTTCCCAGGGGCGCGGCAGCGACGTGTCTGCTCCCGGCAAGGGGCGGAAGTTCAGCCCCGAGCCGTCGGCCTCTCGTTGCCCAGCTGGTCCCTGCGGGAACCAGGGCCTCCAGGGGAACCTCGCCTTTTCCAGAATATCTTGGAATGTTAGCACGGGGCCCTAGACCCGCGATCGATCTGTGTACCTCTGCTGCTTGTCACAGGGCCTGAGGCAGATAATGGGGCTGAATGAAGAGAGGGCCTTGCCACCCTCTCCATCCCCAGACTGTCCCTCGGGATGGGATAGATGGTGGCAACCCCTGGGGATGGGGAGAGCTCTGGATTCTACTTCGATCTCCTACCACTGGTTACTTAACCCTTAGGTTAGAGTCTCCCCATCTGTAAAGCAGGAGTGATAATAATAGCGACTCCCTAGGGTAGTTAGGAGCCTCGCAGGAGTAAAACCTCTCTGCCTGCACTTGGCACATAGTAGGTGCTAAATTCCTGGTTCCCCACCATCCTCTGCCCCAAAGAGCTCACAGTCTAACGGGAATGAGGGGGAAGGACACACAAGGCTGATGTGCATTTTAGGGGTGTCTGTTCTGTTCTGGGATCGTGGCAGGGAGGAGGCCATCCAGCAGAGCTTCAAAATGGAGGTTGAGCGGAGTCTTATAGGATAAATTAGAATTTTCTGGGACAGGACACGCGGTGGTGGAAAGACTCAGAGACAAAAAAGTTGAGGGAGAGGGTGGAAGCTGAGGGACCCTGAAAGCTGCAATGTTGAGACTCAGGGCAGAGACCCTAGAGGCGAAGGTGGAACTGCCTGTGGGTGTTGAGCCTCAGACTGCCTCGGGTTGGCCTGAGTGGCAGCCTTTAGCGCTGGAAGCCTCCAACAGTAGCCGGTTTGGCCTCCCTCGCGCACGGAACCGCCGCAACCCTCCCTCTGATCTCAGCCCAAGTCATCTCACTGGAGGACAATTACTTCTGCTTAGAAATGGCCTTCAGCCACAAGCCAAGGCTAGAGTGGGACAGTGCGTTCGGGAAGAAAGATTTTTTGGAAAGTTGTAGATACCTTAAAAAATTTGCTTTTCAAAGTGTGCTTCTCTTGGTCAGGAGGGGGAGAGCTTGAAGAAGGTTCCTGGCAAAGGAATGGGGCCCGGTTGGGGCGGGGGCGGGGGCCCTTTCTCAGTCGCCTGTAGATAAAGCCAAGCGCCGGCGTGTGGCAGACTTCTGGGGCTGCCTCCAACAGCTGGTTTCATTTAGATTTTTGTGTGATTAACCGACATCTTCCTGTTCCTTGGCCACATGTATCTAGCAAGCCTCTTTTACCTTATAAGGGAAATCCTTTGTAGAGTGTAGAAGCTTTGATTGCAGGAAGGGGTGGAGCCCCAGATGACCAGCAGTGACTAGTAGTTTTTCAAAAATACATACATATATATGTGGATATCTATGGATATATATATCCATCCAAGTAGATGAATGCATCACACAACTCTTTCAATTCCAGATAGTTGAAAATGTGTCCAAAGCGTGGTTTTCAGGATTTAGAATCCTCGGCATAAGAAGCTGCTCAGTTGTTTTTTCAAAGACAACTCTTAAATCAAGCACCTCTGTATGATCTTAAAAATCAGCTCCTTGACTGTTCATGGGTATAGGATTTCTTACTGGAGTGATGAAAACGTTCTGGAATTACATAGTGGTGTTGGTTGTACAATTTTGTGAATGTACTTAAAAAGCATTGGGAGGAGGTAATTCAATTCCTGCCCCAGCTGCTGAAGGAGTTAAGATTCATGTAATTTAGAAAGAATGAAAGACACTCTTTAGGAGGAGTGGGTGACATTTCTTGACAGAGTTCGTCAGTGGTTTTTAATGGAGTCTCCAAACTGGTGTTTCAGAGGAGGCTGCCGTCAGAAACAACTGCGGGAGCGTCCCCTGCCCCTGCTGCTGGAACTCTGGAGCGACAGAAGTCGCCCCATTCTGTTTTGCAGCAACCCTGGCCTCATTGTACCACCCCAGGTGTGTGCTGTTTAAAGGAGCAGGGGAGGGAGTGGCTTCCCACTTGTTTTCACAGTCTACCCCAATCCAGAGATTTATGTTTCTTGATGTTATGATGCCGGTGTGGCTTTACCTGGGCCTTCACATCTCCCCTCGGTTGAGCCCGGTTTGCACCCACTCTCAATATCCCTTCCTGAGTGTGGCTGGCCTCGGAGCCCCACAGGACTTCGACGTTCAGGGTGCACGCTGAACAAAGGAAGAGCCCTGGACTGGTGCACAAGAGGCCATTCCTTACCGATTCTGAGGCACTGAACAGAACTCCTTCACCTGGCTGGGCCTCTCTGTTTTCCCCTCTGTAAAATGGGTGAACCACGCGAGGATTAAATGAGGTGAAATCCTGCCTGCTGGAGCTGTCCACTTACCAGGTGCCCGGTGCACCGCCTCGCCCTGTGGCAACAGTCCTCACAGCAGAGTGGGGGAACAAGGCAGGGAGGGATAGGATAGGAAGGCTCAGAGCCGTGAAGCAACCAGCCAAACGCCACGTGGCTACAAATTGGCAAAGCAAGCTAACACTTTCTGATCCTGGAATTCTTTTAGGCGCACCCCCGCCACGTTTCCTTGGGGAAACTCCCAGAAAAGCCAGCAGCACTGTTCAGGCGTCTTCTCCATGCCAAGATTTCTTTCCTCTTCTATATTTTGTCCCATCATTTCTTGGCCAGACTTACTTAAGGGTAGTGTTCCATCTGGGCTGCCTTCTTCCCCCTAGTGGACGGCCAGGATTTAACTGAGGGCTCCATATTCTTGCATTTTCTTACCATTGAGGTGACTAGGAACAGACCTGACTGTAGGACAGGGTGAGCCGGGTCCCAGTGACCTCATATTCTAGGAATCCCACGTACACAGAGGCCAGCACTGTCCTCTCCCAGCGCACAGGACACTTGTTCCTCTTCTGTGTTGACTTGACCACCCATCCTGCACTGGGACACACACCTTCCTTGCTGAGTGGTGGATGTTCCCCGACATTTTCGGGAAAGATCATGCAGAAAATCTACATTCTCCAGAAAAGAGTGTGGATTCCTCACTGTCTGGATTCCTGGGTGGGCTCTGGTGTGGGGGGGGGGTGGCGTTAGCTGAGGGGAGGGCACTGTGTGAGCGGGGGCTTCCACTGCCGGCCTGTTACCTCCTAACCCGGCCGCACCTCTGACCCCCCCAGGCTGAAGGGGATGTGGCAGCTCTCAACCGACGCATCCAGCTCGTGGAGGAGGAGTTGGACAGGGCTCAGGAGCGACTGGCCACAGCCCTGCAGAAGCTGGAGGAAGCAGAAAAGGCTGCCGATGAGAGTGAGAGGTAAGGATGTGAACCCAGTGGCGCTGGTGATGGCTTCCGGGATGTGGACACCCGTGTGGATGGCGGCCTCACGGAACTGGGGCGTGAGTGCGTGTGGTCACACGACGTGAACATGTGCAGACACGTGCAATGCGTGACAGCGCCTTGAAAGCTGTCACACTGCGTATAGAGGTGTTCGTCGTGCGGGTGGTGGCGGAGAAAGACTCCCTCCAGCCGAGAAGGGGAGAAAGCAAGGGAGGCAGATACAACGGCGAGTGTGTCTGTAGTAGTGGTCAGTGTGCAGAGGCTGAAGTCTGCTGTGCGCCTCATCCATGTTTTCAAGACATCAGCTGCCAGGGTGATGTGAGGAGGAGGCAAGTAAAAACGTGGAACAGGCCATGCACAGATGGTTGTGGACAGTGCAGCTGGGCAGGCTTCAGGCTGGTGGACGGCTACAGCAGCACGTCAGGGACACTCGCGTACTTGCAGCTGACGGTGCTCCTCACCCTGGTGGTATGAGCCCTGCATTTGTGCTCCCTGGGTGCTGCATCTTCCGGAGTGCAACAGTTTTCTGGCACGATTTTTGCAGACTGTGCGATTCACAGAAGCAGCTATCTCTGTGTGCTGTAAATGGGTTCCTTGGATGGCGACTGTGTGGGCCGGGCCAGCGGTTGTTGCGTGTCTAACACACGGTTCCACCAGAATTCTCATTTGACCCATCCACCGTGGTTTCCAGGATGAACTCCAAAGGAGTCATTCCTGATTGTGCTGTGGTGACCAAAACCAGAGATTAAAAACCAGCCGGAGGGGGTGGGGGGTGGGAGGGGACCAACTAGGATCTTGGAGATGCACTCTGGGAGCTGCCCAAGCAGGAAGTTTCTTCCCGTGCAGTGGAACAGCCGTGCTGAGGGTTCAGATCCCAGGGCAGACTTTGCTTCAGCCACTTAGAGGGAGGGGGGCCACGGCAGGTGTGAGGGTTCCATCACAAGGGCTTGTGGTGGGGCCTGCATTAGCTGCTGTCCGTGTGCACTGTCAGATCTTCCTGGCTGGATGTCTCAATTTCAAGACATCCCCAGGGCAAACCCTACAAGCCTGGAATTGCCCCTCACTTGTATTATGTCACCAGAAGCCTTTGGTGACACTGATGTTAGAGACTGATATTTTTGGTAAAAGGAATCCTATACTCAGGAGCTGGAGGGTCTAGGCTCAGGTCCTGCCGCCACTTGCTGTTTGGCCCAGGGCAGGTCACTTCATCTCTCCAGGACGGCAGCGGGTTTTCCAGGCTCGCTCACCTGCTGATCTTGAGGCCTCGTACGGGTGTGCGGAGCGTTGCGACAGCTGGGAATGGCAGTGACAGCCCCAGTGGAGGTGTTTATTAGACAACAGAAGTGTGTGTTCCCCGGCTGTGGGCGGGCACTACACACGTCAATTATGCCTCTCATGCGCCCCCCACTGGGGACCTGGCCCACAGCCCAGGCATGTGCTCTGCCTGGGAATGGAGCCAGCGACCCTTGGGTTCATAGGCCCACATTCGATCCACTGAGCCACACCAGCCAGGGCTGGAAGTGCTGGACTTACCTGGATCAGTCCAAGCAGCACAGGCCAGAGGGAGCTCATTTCATGGTCAGCCAACTGAGTCACGGGAGACTTCCTGCTCTCCCCAGGAGGGACCCACTATCCTCATCCTTCACCTTGTTGGTATCCGGCTCTTACCTGAACTTTCCACTGCAATCCATTCATCATTCTGATTTCCACTCACTCCTGTTTTTAAAACCTTCCAGTGGTTTCCTGTCCCCTTAGCTTAAAACCCTTAGCATGTCATTCAAGTGCCCAGCCTACAGTCTGGCCACCCCAACCTTCTGCCGCGTTGTGTCATTTCTCTGGGACTTTCTCGAACAGTGCCCTCACTGAAGAATACCTTCCCCTCCTCATTCACGTGCAGACTCTCTTCTGGAAAGTCTTCTGTGACACATGCACACTACCTCTCCCAACACTGCAGGATTCATTTTCCCTGGGGCCAGGCAGGCGTGCACCTCTCTGATCACATTGCAGTAACAGCTGGAGCACGCCGTTACTAGGGAGAGGTGATTTAGGATGGGAGCACAGACTCCAGAGCCAGACCACCAGGTTTGAGTCTCAGCTCTGCACTTGCTAGTTATATAACCTTGAGCAAGTCACTGTGCTGCTCTGTGCCTTGGTTTGTACCTCTGTGAATGGGAACAATGTGCCTGCTACATTGTGGGGTGGTTTTATGTTTAAGACACTCAGAACGGCGCCCGGAGTTCAGTAAAGGTAAAAAGTGCACATGAGCAGCTCCACGGCTTCCTCTTTGGAGTCCAGTTCTTGACAGATGTCTGAGAGGCGCTTAGATGAACAGGTGCGTGGAGGTGTGTGATGGGGCGGTACTGGGTGTGGCGGTAATGACCAGGTTGCTCCTTGCAGAGGAATGAAGGTGATAGAAAACCGGGCCATGAAAGACGAGGAGAAGATGGAGATCCAGGAGCTGCAGCTCAAGGAGGCCAAGCACATTGCAGAGGAGGCCGACCGCAAATACGAGGAGGTGAGTGGGGCTGGCAGATGGCGGCGGCAGCAGGAAGTGGGGAGGAAATGGATGTGTGATAGGGAGACCCGGGGACCGCCCAAAGGAAGCTCTCGGGTAGGTCAGCTGTCCATCTGTATCCACATCTGTTTTCTAGAGACACACTTGGCTGGGAACTGTGTCTTCTGCAACGCCAAAAGGTCCTGGGGAATTCTGTGACGCTTGTCTGACTTGGTGGGGAAATCAACTGACCACATCACTGTTTGTCCCGCAGCTGGGTATTTGAGCACAGTTTAGCTACAATTGGGAATTGTGGTTCCCAGCTGTGGGTCTTTAGACAATGGAAGCTCAGTGCCCCTTCTGCTTGCCTCCATGGTCTTAGCTCTTCCTTCCCCTCCCATCTGCCTCTCTCCTGGGACCCAAGGGAGACCGTGTCGATGGCTTCCAGGACTGAGTTAAAGAGGCAGCAGGAAGCCCCATGCTGGCAGATAGTCTGGGCGTGGCCTCACAGTGTGCACTGGAAGCGTATCCTACTAGGTGTGGCTGTTGGGGTCAGTCTGCAACTATCCTTTCTGTCTCTGCAGGTAGCTCGGAAGTTGGTCATCCTGGAGGGCGAGCTGGAGAGGGCAGAGGAGCGTGCTGAGGTGTCAGAACTGTGAGTGGCGGGGCAGGGCTGAGTGGGGTGGAGGGGGCAGCTCAGCTTTTGGGTCGGAGCCAGAGGGAGTTGGCCAACACCAACACCGACCAGAGTCTCCGCTCAAGCAGATGGGCATCTGGGACTCGTTGTTCAGTCCCTCCTCTTTGCTTCTGTGGCTGACAGAGGTGGCAACTGTGTGTCCTTGCTGCCCACGTCTTGACTCCTCCCAGAAAGGTATTGGGAAACAGGAGTGAGACAGCTGGTAGCAAAGAAGCCCAGAAGCCTCATTCTCCCAGAGAGAGTGTCTCACTGTGCAGTGCTTTCTTAACAGAAAGCTGACCGACAGGGCAGCCCCCAGCCTGCCCCAGTGTTTAAATGCTTTGCTCCTGAAGTCATTATTTGGCCATGACACATTCTGGGGCGGGCAGGGTGGGGGGCGTGAGAAGCTTGATCAGAATCCTGAAAGCTCCCAAAACCCCAAAAACCCTCTCCCCTGGGCCCCCCAGCTCCACGGAGCATCCCGCAGCACTGAGACGGATCTGGTTTCACCAGCCCATTCTGGGCTTGCTTCCTGGAGTGTTCGGTGTAAACTCCCATGGCTGTCCAGTTGCTGTCCTCCAGCCTCCTGCTCTCCATCTTGTCCTTACACCTTCCCGACGCAGCCTCAGCAGTCACAGATTCCGCAGTCCCTGTCGCCTCAGCCTTGGCGGGAGCCCAGGAGCGCTGCACAAACCTTCCCCATGCACCTCAGTCTGCCTGCCACACCTTTGCCAGGCACGATAGGGTTGTGATAAGTACGCAGTGCTCCAGCTCAGGAAAAGCCATTAACCTTTCCCCCGCATTCCTTGTGGAGGCTCTGGGCATGTGTGGATTCCTTCTTTTTCGGGGAATTGCCTGCCTTAAGGGACAACACAAACATCCTTTATCTTTGTGTAGAAAATGTGGTGACCTGGAGGAAGAACTCAAGAATGTCACCAACAACCTGAAGTCGCTGGAGGCTGCCTCTGAAAAGGTTGGTGGCTGGTTGGCTTTAGTTGGAGGGTGATTGGCTGGACTTGTTCTTTTCTTCTCCAAGGTACCCAGGCGCATGCCAGGCTCTCAGGGATCTGACCTGTGTTCGCTGGCAGCAGCTGCAGAGCCCAGCAGTTGGGTTCTGCCCACAGAAAGAGGTGCCTGGTGACTGCGTTTCCCTCTTCTCTGGGGCTCTGCACCATCTCTCATCTCCGCTTCTTAGGAGGTGGGGGTGGGGTGTGAGACTGATACCTGGCTGGCCTCCTCTGGGGAGATCTGAGCATAACCCTGTAAACACAGAGCCCCCGCCCCACTTGAATCCCTGGGTTCTTCCAGAAATACCTTCTTCAAGATTGAACAGCAGATATCAGAGGTGGAATTGGGCTTTTTAGGTTGAAACAGTATCCAGAGGGGTCACTGCCAGGTAGACTCACACGAGGAGCAACATACAGTCCGCTTGGCCCACCCGCTGAGCTCCCGGTCCCCGTCTCTCCCGAATCTTCCCTCCTCTCGCTGCCTCCGGTGGCGCTGAACGTCCGGTTCCCAAGCATTCCGTGCTCCCCATCACCTCCAGTTCTTTAAACCGGTTGTCCGTTCGTCTTCTGAGAAGCCTGCCCCGATTGCTTATCTAGGTTAGGTGTTTCTTGGCTTTGTGGCCCTACCTACGTCTTTTCCTATCATAATGGTCGATCTCATTTATCATGATTACTCAATTGCATGCCTTCCTTACTAGATTATAAACTTTAAAGACAGAGTCCATATCTGACTTCTTTAGAGCTATATCATTAGTCCCAGCTTGTGCTTGGCATGTATTCGTTACCAGGATATTTGCTGAATAAATACAGTCCAGGTGTGCAGGCCAAGTGCTGCCCGAGGCCACGGGGGCAGATGCTCCAGTGCCCGTGTGGCCTCCGCTTCTGTGAGGGCTCAGAGTCAAGTTGAGTGAGGAGACTGACAAGATAACATGGTGTTTTGGGACCTTGGGAGGTTGGGAAAGTTGTCACAAAGTGTCTACTGCCTTTTTAAAGTCTGTAAACAGGACGTGAAGGACAGATACCAGATGATCTCGTTTATAAGTGGAACCTAATCAACAAAACAAACAAGCAAAATAGAATCAGAGACATGGAAATAAAGAACAGTCTGACAGCGACCAGAGGTGGGGAGGGGGAGAGAGATAACAGGGGAGAGAAGGGGAAGGGTTGAGTCAAGGAACATGTATAAAGGACCCACGGACAAGGACAATGGAGGGGGATTGAATGGAGGAAGAATGGGGACAACTAATTGAACAACGATAAAAAAAAAATTTTTTCAAAGGGCTGTAGAATATGATGATGGCCAGAAGCTCAAATTCCAGCGTCAAGTTCCAGCCATGGCTTGGTCACTTGATAGCCAGGTGACCCTAGACAAATTGCCTATTTACTCATCTGTAAAATGGGATTGAGGATATCTAGCAACATGGCAAGCAATTGATAAATATTAGCTAATATTAATCTGAGTCAAGTTGTGAAAGACACATGATTTCTAACAGGTGATAATGAGGAACATTCCATCCTTGGGGACCCCGCCGTAGGCGAGAGCTGGTAGACTAGGGAGAACGCAAAATCTGTTGAGGAAGAGGAGGAAGGAGGGGCACCTTGGGGAGACTGGTGGGAAATGAGGCTGGAAATGCAGGCGTGGCAGCCTCGGACAGCGGGCATCTGCGGTCAGGCATTGGCTCCCGCTTCATCACACTCTGTCTCAAGCAGTCAGCTCCGCGCCGTCCCGGCGTGGTCTCCCAGGGGCCTCCGAGCTTTGCACACAGTTCTGCCTGGGAAGGTGCCCGCTTCCACTCTGCTGCGTAGGCGTGTTCAAGCACACACACTTGACTCCAAGGAGCAGGGAGCCAGCGTTCGTTACGCCTTTTTTCTCTCCCTTTAAAAGCAGTGTTTTGGTTTCTCCCACAGTATTCTGAAAAGGAGGATAAGTATGAAGAGGAAATTAAACTTCTGTCGGATAAACTGAAGGAGGTGAGCGACCCCACCCAGCTGGTCACGTTTCTCCTGGAGCTGGTGGTGAGGCAGTCTCGGTGACCCTGGTCTTTCTCTTTAGGCTGAGACTCGTGCCGAGTTTGCAGAGAGAACAGTTGCCAAACTGGAAAAGACCATTGATGACCTGGAAGGTATGAAATCACTATCTGATTATGTGTGTTCTGCCTTCCTCTACCTGAGACACCCACAGAGAGTTGGGGAAGTCTGTGCAGGGGCCGAGCTGGGCTGCGTTCAGTTTAGGGAGCAAAGTGAAGAGTGATGTCACTTCTGGAAGTCGGGGGCACTGGGATCGACAGTGCAAGTCAGATTCAGACGTGGGTTGCCATTTTCAAGAAATAAAATACCCCTGGTTAATTTGCTCCACATGTGAGTACAAAGACCCAAATATGGCTAATTTAAAAAAAGAAGAAGAAGAAATCCTTAGAATTTTCTTCCATTTCCTCATTTCTGAGAGGTGCCTTGCATTTTTTAGATGCCTCGAATTTTTACAGATGCTCTCTCCCAGAGAGCTCGGAGCTTATCACTGTATGAGAAAACGGAAATACAGAGAATCTTATTTATTCTCTGAAGTCTTTATTTAGAGACTAAATAAAGATTCTAGTCTGCATGCCTGGTGCCCACGGATCCCAGGACTTCTTGTGCAGCTCCAACTTTTAAAAAAAGTTCTGTGTCCTTCATGAGATAATTTGGGACTTCCAGATCTTGGGGTTCAGACAGAATCTCCCAAGCTGCCTCCTTCACCCAGAAAGGGTACAAAACTCATCCCCCATACCACGTGTCCCGAGTTTGGTTTGGGAAGTGAGGTTTCCATACCCAGGGAATGCTCCCCTTCCAAAGTGTGGACCCGGCGACATCACTGAAAGTTGGGGACAGCCCAGGGCGGGAGAAGCTCTGCATCTCTGGCCACCGCTCTTAAGAAGGTGCGCTCCAACTCATTCCCTGCGGAACCTCAAACTACTTAGAGATCCCTCTGTCGATCTTTTGTTTTCTCGTTTGTTTTCCATATGCCACAACTTCCTCCTAGTTCATGCTTTGTTTTCTCACTTTTTTTCCTTTCTCTCATTACTCGCCTGGGGCACACCACGCCAACCCTCTCGCTCTGTCCCCTGTACCTCTTCTTCTGAACTCTCTCCCCGGGGACGTCCACCTGCTAGACGAGCTGTACGCTCAGAAGCTCAAGTACAAAGCTATCAGCGAGGAGCTGGACCATGCTCTCAACGACATGACCTCTCTCTGAGAGGCAGCAGGGGCCGCCCTCTGTCCTAGCAGTACTGCCGCCTGCCTTCTCACTGTGGTGCCTGCACTCCTATGGGCTTCTACAAGCTCCCCATCTCTTCCTCCTGGCGTGATCCTTCAGGGTGCCTTCTGCTGTGGCTGTGACTGCGTGCCCGTAATAAAGACAGGCGACCCTCATCTGCATGCCCTCCTATTTTCATTTCCACTTGCCGCTTTTGAGCCGTAGTAGCCATGACACTCTTAACTGTAGCTGCAACAGAAAGTGGGTGGTCCAAGTGGAGAGCTCATTTCAGAAAGGAAATTGTGCCCACGTGATTCTCTGCCGATGACGTGAAAACAAAAGCCAGTTTGGCACGAGGTCGCAGACTCCGGGTTAGCTAACTGTATCTGCATGCTGGTAGCTGTTTTTCCTTAAACAGAAATTGTTTGGAGTGGAGATTCATCCACCCTCTTAAGCAGCTTCATAGAATCATTAGAACTTGCAGAAACCAGCAGGCTTGTGTCTAAAAAGAGGCTGCCCTTGAATGGGGTTGGCTCTACGGATTCAAACCACGGCAACGGTGTTTTGGTCTCTTTATTTCCTGTCTGCGTTTGTTTCTGCCATATTCTGAGAGCGGTGCCTGGGGTTCCCTCCGTGCTCATTGTTCACGAGCCATCTTCAGCTTCCAGTCCTGGGAGGAGGTTCCCCTGTGAGCTCTCCTCTGTACCTTGCCCTTAGAAAACTACCCTACAAGGAATTAAAGAGCATCCCACTGGTGGGCAGAGGGAGTGGAAGCTGCTGGAGTGGCAAAGAAAGGAAAGGTCCTTACCTGAGCTCCAGACAAACTTGCCTGAGATGCTAACATCTGCCTCCCCTCGCACCTGAGTTACTAGAACCAGGACCCTTGTTTTGGTTGAGGAAGAACTCATAATGTTAGCCTGCAGGTATTAAAAGGTCATGTTTATAGTGACCGAAAGCTCATACATTCTTCCAAGAGAGTCCAAATTTCAAAGTCTATTCAGTCCTTCCCTGCCCTCCACCACCACTACCTCAGATTGCCCCAGTAACTGACATGTTGCTATCCAGCCACGGCTTCCAGACTGCCCTTGAACCTGAGAACATCATGAAAGTCTCCAGCTAGCATCAGTTTGGGGTCCCTATAGCTTGTTATTCCTCGTCCTGTTTGATTCAGGTGGGCCCCTCTGTCCCTATTTTTCTTTATAGTCATTGATCCAAAATACTCCTCCCATAAACAACCCATACCCTTCCATCCTGAGCGTCTCCCTGTTTCTCATTGCCATTCCCTGGGAACTCCTGCATAAACCACGCTCATCACACATTGCCACACATGCCCCCTGTGTGGGGGTGGGTGTGTTCTGCCCGCTCTCTCTGTGTATTTGTTCCTGGGATTTTCCAGCCATTTGTAGCCTCCACCCTTTGAAATAGCTATAGCCCTGCCTCTCCGGTCATCCTATCTCACTAAGCACCTCAGTGGAGCCTCATGGACAGGGACTAGGGCTGTGGAGATGAGCTACTACCTGTTGGCAGCCTGTGGGCCTTTCAAGGTTCTCAAGGGCAATTACAGTAACACTTTCAAGGAAGGTTATTTCATCTCAAGCCTAATAACAAAGTAAATGCCAGGAATCCAGTGGCATAGTAAAGTGAGGGCAGGGTTTGTAGTTGGGGTACCTGGGTTTAGATTCTAGCTCTACCACATTAGCTGTGTGGCCTTGAACAACCTACTTCACTTTTCTGCAAAATAAAGGTGGTATCTCAGTTAGAAATGGTTTCACACAGTAGTGGGCATTCAGTTACCACATGTCCTTTCAGGCTGGATAGGCTGGGCTCACTGCTCTCTCTCTGGGGGGACCCTTCCCGATCAGAGTGGCGTGGTTTTTAAGTGCCTCGTCGAATGGAAGTTCCATAGTCATATTTGAAAGGCTGCGATCTTGTGCACTGTTTTTCCTTTCTGAAAATTTCCACACTGATCCTATCACATGTTATGGGCATTTTGCTTCCCTTCAGTATTTTAATGAGTCTTGGCCTAGTCCCTTATCAGCCATCACTCATGGCAAACCAGTTCTCCCGTGCGTTCCGTCACGCACAGGTCTGAATGGCATCTTACTTTTTTTAAAAAATGTGTTTCATCAGCTCAATCACTTAATAACACGCCCGCAGTCTGGCTCCAATTTCAGTCACGTTGCATTTGCCTGGGTTTGACTACATCGCTGTGGACGCATAGATACAATAACACAATTATGCTTGGAAGTTCAGCAGCCATTCCCGGAAGCTCCACAGGAAAAATGGTTTAAAGGGCTGTATTTTCCTCCCAAAAGCTCAAGGACTAATGAACTGGTCTTTAGGGGGGAAATGTATTGAGTTACTCATATCTAGGACTAAAGTCTTATGTTTGTGTAACACTTCCTAAGTTCTGAAGCATTTCTCATTTCTCATACTAACTCACAGTGGCATTGCTATCCCCATTTGACAGATGGGGAGGCTGAGACCTAGAAAGGTTAAATGGTACAGCCGGGGCTTAATCTAGGTGTTCTGACTTTAGGATTGCCAGATAACAGCAGATTAAAATATAGGATGCGCAGTTAAATTTGAATATCAGATGGGCAATGAATAATTTTTTGGCATAAGTATATCTCATGCAGCATATGAGATATACAAATACTAAAAAATTAACTGTTTATCTGAAATTCAGCTCTAACTGAACACCCTCTATTTTATTTTTTATTTATTTTTTTAAGATTTATTTATTTATTTTTAGAGAGGGAAGGGAGGGAGAAAGAGAGAGAAACATCAATGTGTGGTTGCTGGGGGCTGTGGCCTGCAACCCAGGCATGTGCCCTGACTGGGAATCAAACCTGCGATGCTTTGGTTCGCAGCCCGCGCTCAATCCACTGAGCTACGCCAGCCGGGGCTGAACACCCTCTATTTTAATCTGGCAATCCGATCTGACTCCCAGATTTGGTTCTTGAGCTCTATCATTCCATGGTGTCCTATTATAATTAAAATGCAAAGTCCTTTCTCTGCTATGATTTCTGCTCTGACAGTATGGATTTTAAGAAACCATTTTTCCCCCACCTTTAACAAGGATGCTTATTAATTTATTTTTCTCCCACTCTTAATCCTCACCAGAAAAACTTGCCCAGGCCAAGGAAGAGAACGTGGGCTTGCATCAGACACTGGACCAGACACTAAATGAACTTAACTGTATATAACCAAACCCAGAAGAGTCTTGCTCCAACAGAGGCTTTAGACCTCCATGTCTTTCTCTTCTTGTAAGAAGTTTTTGTTACCGCATCTGCGCAAATTACAAATATCTGACCAAGTATTTTGTATCAGAGAAGCTTTGAGCATCAGTTTAATCAAATTCCTTCCCCCCTTTCCCCAAATGGCACCAGATTTTTCAGCTCTATTTTTATTCTTACATTGCATTTTGATTCTAAGCTTAGGCAGGGTGTTTCTTACTGAGCATTAATCTTTTCAGACCGAAGGCATTTGGTTCCTGGCAGATTAGGCAAACCCACACTTTAAAAACACAGGCCCTAACATCTAGTCACTGGTCAGTGTGAAAGGTTGAAGAGCAGAACTTCTGGGCCACCGTCACACACACTAGAGGAGGCCAGGGACCAGCACACCAAAGCGGGTGGAGATTTTCCATCCAGAGCAGAGAAAGGGGGTTAGGCTATTGTGTGAAGCCATACCCACAGATAGATTAACCTAAGCATTCCCTTTTCCACGCTCTACCACGCAGAACAAACATCCCCTGCACAGTCAGTGTGGGAATGCTTGAGAAATAGCCATAGCGTTTACTCCGATACGAGGCCATCCACTCAGCAGGAATGAGTATGGTAGAATCCAGTCCTGCTCAGGAAGCCATATCAAAAAGACTGCCAGCCATCAACAAACAGCAAGAGCATTTTCCCATTAAATGTTAAGCAGAAGGGGCCTCTCTGGCAGTGGAGATAAAGTAACTGGCCTAACTTCATCTCTTACTTTAGGGAATGGTAAATTGAAGGTTTACCTAGCTAGGACTTTAATGCCTTTGTCAGGACCAAGTTAATAAAAGACCAGGAAACTCCTGATTCAACTGGATGTGGAGTATTTTATAGACAAGGCTACACGTTTGGCTTTGTACTTTTGTTTTTTCAGTTAACATCTCAGCTGAAACATTCCTTATTCCCCAGCAGTGGGGGGCAACTCAAGTTTACAGTTCTGACTAGAAATCACCCTGCTTCTGACTTCCCCGACTCCTCTGCCCCTCACTCCTATTTATTGCGCATCACACTACCCAGGAGGTACACTAGCAAACTGTGCAATGGAATAAAACCCACACTTTCCATTTAGATTCTTGCGACTGTATCATATGTAATAGTATCACTTTTTCTACATTTTGGTCAAATAAATTTTTACATAAACTACAATTTGTGTGAATTTTAGAATGTGTGGGGACATTTTGGTTCAATGAATGGGATGGCAAGATAATTGTGCCATGAACTCAGCAAATTTTATTTACTGGCTTTACACCACGATTTCATGATGTAAGGATTATAATCTCTTTATTACAGTGAGAACACTTTGGCTCAGTAACTCAAATACCCCTGCCCTTTGTTACCCTCAGTCCTGGGCCAGGCTGTGGAGAGTGGGTAGGATTTTCACGGTTGGGCTAGGGGCAGGAAAGAGGGTCCCTGTTTGCTTGCGTTAGGAAAGCACAGGCCTGCCTGGGAAAGGTTGTCTGTGTGTTGCACATACAAAGGAGACATGGGAAAGCTGGTAGGGAGGCTGGGTCCGCCTTGCTGAGAGCCTGGACTTGATTTGGTCAGGAATGGAGAGCCACTGACTAGGAAAATCCACTTAGCATGCATTTCCAGGAAAGACTGAAAAGGTGATAGACTAGAGGCAGGAAGACCAGTTAGAAAGATGTTTCTATTGTAGTACCTGCCATGGAATAAGAAGGAAGAGGTGATCTGAAGGATGGAATCTTAAGATCTAGCTGACTGGGTGGCAGGAAACTTCAAGTGTCAAAGATGACTGCAGTTTGACTACCTGAATTGCTTTGGTATTTGCCTCAAAATCAGATCTTGAAGGAGGCAAGGGAATCAAGAAGTGAAAGCCTTAAAAACACGGATGTCAGACTCACTTTCACCGGGGGCCACATCAGCCTTGAGGTTCCCTTCAAAGAGCCAAATGTAATTTCACCTCCTTAACAGTTAAGGAGTAGTTACATTTATACAGCCCTAAAATTATTTCGGCCCTTTGAAGGCAGCCACAAGGGTAATGTGGCCCCCAGTGAAAATGAGTTTGACATCCTTGCTTTAAAACATGGATGCAGTATGTGAACACGTGTTATCAAGTACAACTGAAAACGTTTCCTGCCGTTCGACATCTAGCTGACACTGGGCTTGTTTCAATGGTAGATGAGAATGTCGATAAAATATAACCCCTCCTCTAAATGCGCTACCGCCACTAGACAAGCTACTTCTCCCTTGCCCCACTGCCTTGGGCTGTAGTCCAATCGGGGTATTGTTTTAGTCGTCCTTGTGCCTGAGCATCAGTGTCTGTAAACTGGCCTGTCTCAGTCCTCGAGTTCCCAGTCCCATGAAGTGTGGGCGACCACAGGGTGCGGTTAGGATCGGGTTGTGAGGAGGAGCTTGCCCACCAACCGTGGGTGGATATTGGGTGAGTTTTAGAATGAGCACACTGCTGGGTAGCATCTGGATTAGAAGATGACTAGGGAGGCCCATGGGGATGTGACGATCTGAGGGGTGATGGGAACAGAAGAGCAAGATTCAGGAGCAGCTTAGAACCTCTGAGAGCCAGGGTGTGTGGGATGAAAGGAAAGTCTCAGACAACTTGGGTTTCGGCTAGAAGGTCATTCAGGACAAGCTAGTGTGAATAGATGAGGTCAGTTGTGGACATGCTGAATTGGAAGGACTGACCAGGCCAGCAGCAGATGCCGAAAAAGCAGTTGCATGCGGACAGATGGCTGGACTATGGAGTCTCTGAGTGAGAATCACCAGTGTGGAGAGAGACTAGAAGCCACAGGGGGAGTGAGTGAGGTCACCCAGAAACTGCAAACAGACAGGAAGAATTGTGAGGCACACGGACACCCAGGGAACAAGCAGAAACTCCCCTAAAGACTGCAAGGGAGTTTGAGAAGCAGCACCCAGAGAAGAGGAGGTGTAGGTGGCAGGTGAAGAAACAGGCATATAAAATGGGGAAAATGGCAAGAATTGCTGGAGTAGGCGGTCAATAGCTTCAAATACCATGGGGGGCTGAAGCCTACAAAGTGGTCTGGCCTTGGTCGCAGCTTTTCCTAGACAAGATCAACAGAATGAGCTGAAGTGCAAGGGCGAAGAGCCTGAGGCCATCTCTTGAAAGGTCCTGCTCGGCTTCCTGATGCCCAGAGTGACACGAGGCAGTGAGGCCACGCAAGAAATTTAGACCATCTCTGAGAAGCAGGAAACCCTAGTGATCAAGAAGCTTCTTAGCCTCAAGCTGGTGGATCTGAATTCAAAACTCAACTTGCCCACTTTGGGGCCTGAGAGAGTCACTTAGCCTCTCAGACCTGTTTTCTCACCATAAAATGTCGTTAAACAGTAATTTCTACTTTACTGGGTTAAGATGGGGATTAAACTTTTTTTTTTTAACTGTTTCCACCACTGGCAGGCACAGAACCAACGTTCCTAAATACCACCTGGAAGTCTCAGTATCCTAACCCACTGGGCTGGTCCTGAGCCCCAGAAGGCTGACTAGGTTGGGGTGGGCGAAGCTCTAAGGCAAAAACTGGGGGCAGAGTACCCTGAACAATCTCTAATTGGGTCCGAGGGAGGTCCTAAAATGTCCCCGCTCGCTCAGGCGGCAAAGGCTTGGATTTTAAAGAGGCCCAGTGGCTGTCCCCGAGATCCCGGAGCATGTCTCGGGGATGGCCTCGCTATTCTCCTCTTCGGATTCTCCAGGCCCGACGTTCAGGCCTCTGAACCGCACTGCCCGAGCCCCGGAGCCTTCCCGCGCTCTCCTAGGCGCCTACAGAGCCTGCGCCGGCTAGGAAGGCGGGAGCCAGAGACCCCACGCTCCTACGCCCTCTGCTGGCGTCTAACGGTTTCCCCGTCGCGCGTGCGCAAGATTGCCCCGCCCTCGACCTGCGGGGGCGTGGAGCGGTTGGCACCGCTCCCAGCGTTCCCCTCCCCACTGGGAGCGAGGCGGGGACTCCCTAGAGTCCAGGGAAGAAAGCGGGGACACGGGGTGCCACGCCCCTTGCCCTGGTCTTCATTTGAAGCCCCTCGACTCCTCGCCTCTGGCCAATCGCAGCCCGCCCTGTCCTGAGCGTCAGCCAATGAGCGGCGCTCTTGGGTCGCTTCCGGCTGCGCGCCCCGCTCGCCCCTTCCCCACGACTCCCGGCGACGGGCGGGGCGCGGGGGCGGGCGTCAGTAGCAGTGACGCGCGGCAGGCTGGGAGCCAATAGAGAGAGGACTGGGCGTTGATGGACGGGGCCAGCGGCCAGTGGCGAGGCACTGGCCGCACTTCCCGTCGGGGAGAGAGTGTAATATGGCGAAGACCTACGATTACCTGTTCAAGCTGCTGCTGATCGGGGACTCGGGGGTGGGGAAGACCTGTGTCCTGTTCCGCTTCTCCGAGGACGCCTTCAACTCCACTTTCATCTCCACCATAGGTAGCGGGGCCGGGGAGCGGTCGGGGTCGCCGGAGGCCCGGCCTGGGCGTGCCCTTGAGTGGCTGGAGTTGAGGGATCGTCGGGCTGGATGGACTCAGGAATCTAAGAGGGTCCAGGCGTTCGAAGTGGGGAAAGAGCAGCGATCTCCGCCGCCTTTCGGGGCTTCCTGGGCCGGGGGGGCAACCAAGTACCCATTTTGCAGATGAGGAGACTGAGGCCCCAACTCTCAGCCCGCTCTTCAAGGAATATATGTTTTGGGTTGGGGTCTTGGCTCCCCTCATCTCGTTCGGTCCTCACAGCAGTTCTTTAAGTTGTTCTTTAGGGTTCGTGTCTTGCAGGAGTGAAACTGAGGCATGGGGAGTTAGCCGTGGAAAAGAGCCAGTGACATCTGACCTTATTAAGAATTTACTGTGTGCCAGGTGCTATATAGGTTCATTATCACACTCTCCAGTTCTATGTGTTAGGTCTGTTATAAGCCCATCTCCCAGATGAGGAGTTTGAGGCTCAGGGAGGGTTGGGACCTGCTCAAAGTCATAGTCTGCAGATGGCAGAAATGGGATTTGAATCTGTGTGTGTTTGAACTCACAACTGGCACAGCTGATGCACCTTGGAGCCAGGACTCTAACCCAGCTCTCTTCTGCTCTTTCCTCTGGAATACACAGCAGTTACGCCCCTTCTCCCCCACGGGTGAATTTCTTCTAGGAGGAGTGGTGAGAGGGAGTCCAGAGCCTTTCCCTGCCCAGCCTTCTACCCCACTTGGTCACAGTAGTGGCAAGTGACAGTTGCCTTCCCTGGGACCTGTCATCTCCGGGGAGATGCTAGATAAAAGCTTCAGTGAGAAACCAAAATCAGCCGCTGCCACAGACAGCTCTGACTTCCCTATCACTAAGCCCAAGACTAGTTGTCACTTTGCAGAACATCGTTTCCTGCAAGGGCAGCTCACCTTGTGGTTGAACAAGAATTGGCTCTTTGCTTTTCACTTCCTACAGTCACAAAAGTGGAGCTCACTTCTCCCCATGCTGCAGAGACAGCTATTGCCCACATGAAAAGTTTTGACCTGGGTGTAACACCAGTCTCTGCAGCCTTGCAGTGGGGAAGTGGAAGAACAGTTGCCAAGCCCAGGAATTGTTTCTGAATGGAGAAAAGCTAGGGAACAAGCTCTGCCTTAGGCCTGTGTAACTTGAACCCCATAATGAACTGTTCATTGCTCACCTTCAGGAGCTGCACTTTGCAAAATAATTAGGTGCCAGGTGCAAAGTAGAGGATGTCTTCATGCCTGATTTCCAGCTCTTGTTCACTCTTGAACAATCCACCTTTCTGAGCCTGTTTCTTCTGTTTAGAAGGCTCTCCGCCTTGCTTAGTGTCCTGGGTGGTTGAAGATCAGAACTGTTCAATGAGTAGGAGGGTGTCTCCACTGCCCTGGGTGGTCAAGGGGAAGCAGAATCATTCCTGTAGTGAAAGCATTCCTCCCCTCCCTCACTCCAAGGTCAAACTTTGGGATAGTCCTTGTGCCCCTACCAATCAGGAAGTGATGTGAACACCTGGCAGGTAGTGGGTCACTCTCAACTCCGATCTCAGTTTCCAGTATCAGAAACTTCCTGTTCAGCGCAAGCACTAGTACGATCAATTCAGAGGTGGGTTTTTTGTTTGATTTCTGATTCTTGACCACAAAATCCAGGCTGGCACTTCAGGGCTCTGGGGAGCTGGCTTCCACTTGTGGAAGAAACCGTGACTTGGGCAAGGTTACCTAGGAAGGTAGAGGTGGCATCTGAACCCAGGATCTCTCCCTTCCACTCTGTTTTTGCCTTCCTGCTAGTCTGTGTCATCTAGGAATGTTTAATTTACTCTGACCTTGAAGTTACAGCCTCATAATTCTTAGGCCTTGTAAAGTTTACACTTGGTAATTAAATTTGGTGTGTTAATAAAACTCAGGAGGAGAATAGGGCAGAGTGATGTGGGGCTCTGCCAATTGAGTGGTGCTTTTAAAAAATTTTTTTAAAGATGCTCATTTGTTTTTAGACAGAGGGGAAGGGAGAGAGAAAGAGAAGGAGAGAAACATCAATGTATGATTGCCTCTTGCACACCCCCAACTGGAGACCCGGACTGCAACCCAGGCATGTGCTCTGACTGGGAATCGAACCGGTGACCCTTTGGTTCTCAGACTGGCACTCAATCCACTGAGTCACTCCAGCCAGGGCTAAATGGTGCTTCTTGATTCCATAGGTCCTGGTGTATCTGTGATGGGAAAGTGGGTGTTTTAGAAAGAGGTGTTACTGGGCCACTTAGTCTTGAAATGCAACTTAATGCATAAAGGGATTCTCCATTGGCACTGAGTATACCTCTGGGTGTTCTTTATAGATCAGGGATTAAGTGGCTGTTCATTTTTAGCCCAGATTACATTTTGCCAAACCCTGTTCTTATAGCTCCATCGATTGTGGTGTGTGTACTTGGCCCTGTGGCTACTGGAATTGGTTCTCCCCATCCTGGCTCAGCCCCCACCCCCCATCCCCTCAAAACCCTGTTCATTCATTTCTTCATGGAAATGGATAGCATAAGGGAAGGTGCTGTGTAAACCATGCAGCACCATGTAGATTCCGTTACTCTTAATTCTTTCATTCAGCCATATTTCCCTGATACCTGCTGCGTGCCAGGTGTCTGCCTCGGTATGGAGTCAGGAGAGGTGACTCTGATGAATCTATGGGAGGCAGAACTGTCGCAAGGCCTGTAGTCAAGGTGTGTGTGCAGGATTGCACTTCTAGGAAGTACATATTTAGCCCCTGCCATGCTGTCACTGGACATGTGGCCATAAAACTTTTAAGTCCCTCCCTTCCTGGAGCTTATGGTCTAGTGGGCACAATTCAAGTACAAGCTTATATTCTGTTCCCCAGAACAGATCCTGAAGTTGGTAGGGATGGAATTAGCATCGCCAGAGTGGCTTCTGAGGGTTCAAGTCAGTCAGGCCTGAGCCTCAAGGCTTCACAGGCAGAGATTTAGAATAAACTCCCAGAGGCATTGGCAGGGTTTGGCCATTTCCCTTCACACAGGCCATTCAATAAAGGTAGGTTTTGCTCCTGATGTTCGTGGAGCAAATAAGCAAATATACAGTGTCAGGGATAAGTGAGTAAAGAAGAAAAGCAGTAGGGGAGGGAGAGTGAAGGTGGCCAGGAAGGCCCCCCAGAGACGGTGACTTGAACAGGGATCTGTGTGAAGGGAAGGGGAGCAGGTGAACAGAGAGGGAAGACCATTCCAAGGGAGGGAAGAGTAAGCTTGGAAGCCTAAGGCCAGTGTATGCTTGGGGTGGTTAGGAAACAGCTGCATGCGTGGTGTGGCCATGATGTGGCTGGAGAGGAGGACATGAGCTGTGGGTGCTGAGGGGACCAGGTGAGACAGGCAACTGTTTCACTTGACTCTGGTGCCGAGGGCGTGGTGGGAAGTGCCGGGAAGGCGTTTTCGTGTTTTACAGTGGTTTTATTGGGATACATTTCACAAACCACACAACTCACTTATTCAAAGTGTGTAATTTGGCAGCTTTTACTTGTTTCGCAGAGTTGTGCAACCATCACCACGTTGACTCTAGGACAATTCATTATGCCAAAAAGAAACCCCAAACCCCTTAGTCATACCGCCACCCTACCCGCCAACTCCTGGGGCCCTGTCTCCTGTTCCCCTCACAGCCCTGGCACCTGCTAATCTCCTCTCTGTGTGTCAGTGTTTCGTTCCTTTTTGTGGCTAAGTAATATTCCACCGGGTGGATGGACCACATTTCATTTATCCACTTACCTATTCGCAAACCAGAGATTTGGAGCAGAGGTTAGTTTTATGATGTGGTTGAGTTTGTGTTTTCAGAAGCCGGGGAAGGGACTGAGGGAGCAATGGCAGGAGCCGGAGAGCAGCCGAGGAGGCTGAGAGGTCGCCCTGGTCCTGGGGAAAGGGACGGGTGGGACAGAGGAGGGCAGGGTCAGGAAAGCTTCTTGGGAGGTGATCTTAAAGTGGCTCTCAAAGGAGAAAAAAGTTTTCCAGGCTTATAGGTGGGCAGGGTGAGGACCACCACAGAGCAGGAACAGTATGTGCAAAAGCTCAAGACGCCTGTATCGGCAGCATCTTGGGGCCTGTTGCCCTGAGTGCTTGGAGGGCCCTGGGTATGGTGGTGGGAAGCATGGGTATCTCGCCTACAAAGGCTTTGCATGGCCCACTCCTTGAGACTACCTTTTGGAGGAGGGAAGAAACCAAGGCTTCGGCATCTGAGCTACCTAGCTTTGCCCACCAGCCCTGCCAGCTGCTGGATTCACTCCGGGAAACTCCTGTCCACCCTCTGAACCGCAGCTGCCCCTTCCCTGAGAGGAGGAAGTTCTCCAGGTGCCTCCTGATTTGTTGAGAGGCGTTCATGATTCTACATGCCCGGCGCTAGCTGTGCAGCTGTTCCCTGACAGGTTGGCAGCACCCACCTCAGATGCAACCTGGGAAATGGGCTGACAGTGATGTGCCTTTTTTCCTTTTTTCTTTCAGGAATTGACTTTAAAATTAGGACTATAGAGCTCGATGGCAAGAGAATTAAACTACAGATATGGTAAGAGTCATTGCCTTTACCCGGAAAACACTACAGTCGAAGCCCCTGGTATCCCTTCCCACTCCCTGCGAGCACAGCCGCCATCTCTCTGTGCCCAGCCTAGACTCTTCCTTCAGAAGCCTCACGAACTGTGCTCTGCTGGCTGCTAGGGCCCAGCATCTGTGTCAGCACCTTCCGGGGACATAGCTACAAGGCCCGTTAGCTCAGTGTTTCAGTGTGGGCACAGCCTGGGTCCGGGTTTCGGAGTGAACTGCTCCCGCTGAGCTTGGAGAGAGCCCTCTGTGCCCAGCGGTGCTGGAGGCTGCCAGGAGGGTGAGATGCCCCAACTAGCATTTCCTTCTGAGCCCATCGGCTCACTGAGGAAGGCCTGTGCCACTTCCTCTTTTCTCTCCTGGGGCAGCCCAGGCCTCACTTCCTAACATGCAGATCTGAAACCCCAGAACCAAAAATAAGCTGAAGCTTGGCCCAATGGTGAGACTTGTTTCCATTCCACTCACCTGGACCTGACTTCTTTGCCGCATAAACTTAGAGAAGTGTGAGCCCCTGGCACTGATGCTGGTCTGCAGCCCACACTCCGGGAGCTAGGGCTGACCTCAGGTGGAGGGAACCCTTGCAGCCACATCCCTTGCAGGGAAGCATGAGCCCTGAGCAAAATGAAGTCATTTTTTTATAGGACGGCACCATCCATTCAGTCCAGGAGAGTGCCCATGGGTGGGTGGAAGGGAGTGTCATGAGATGGACTGTAAAGCCGCTCCCGTCCAGCTGCAGCTTGATCCCCCTCATCCTCAAACCTGAGGGCATGAGCATCACCCCCGCTTTTTCCACAGACCCCCTGGACTTCAGGGGTGGTCACCTCTGAGTCTGATTTCAGAACCCAAACCTGGATGAGGCCTAATGTGAGGGCTGGGTTTCCATGCCTGTCAGCTGCAGCTGCCTTGTCAGCTACAAGCCATGTAGGTTTCCTCTGCTTAGAGCTTGTGCTCCCCAGCAGCCCTGGGGGAGCCAGGTGACATAGTACCAGCAAGCAGAGTTTTGCTCTCCTTTCCTCCTATCGTTTTGCTTCTGTTCTTAGCAATCTCAGTGAGGCTAGTGACTTTCTTAAAACTTCTAGACGAGGCCATGGTTGAAAACAAAATGATTAACCACAAATGTCACCTGTTGTTGGCATCAGGAAGTCAGCCTCGCCCCATGGGAGGCTGAGTCTAGGCCTCAAGAGCCCTCCTGGGGTGGTGGGTGCAGTCACAGGAGCATCCTTGGGCCCAGAGACAAAAGATTGTCCTGGCTCTGCCACCGATCTGTTAAATCAGCCTTTAAGCCAAGCACTGAATACCCTCCCCACCAGGAGCTGAGCTGGGCACAGGCCCGTCTTACCCAGGTGTTTCCTCCATACCGATGAGAAAAGACTTTCTCTGTGGCCTCCACTGAGGTGGTGTGGAAGCTCTTCCTGTGTCCTCACTGAGGTCACCCAGCTCAGCCCACCAGTGAAGGCTGGGTTTCCATGCCACATGATTAGCCCCTTTCTGAGTTGTGGTCCCAGGTTTTCACAAATAATAACATCCAGCCGTGGCTCTTCTGTGACCTAGAAACTCTGGGGTGCATCCCCAGGAAACAGAGGTGCAGGAGAGGTGGCTCTGCTGGCTCCCCACTCCCCCGACCCCACCCTCCCAGGAGACATCAGCAGGCTCTTAACCCGCCCGAGCCGCAGCCCCCTCTGGGAGAGCAGGTGGCGCTGCCCCCCGCAGGACCGTGCATCAGCTGGCCCGTGAGAACGCCAAGCATCCGTCCCTAGCAAATGCCCTTCGCTCCCACGGTGACCGCGCCACTGATATGCCTTCTTGTCTTTAGGGACACAGCTGGCCAGGAGCGGTTTCGGACGATCACAACGGCCTACTACAGGGGCGCAATGGTATGGGTTGGTGTTTATCGTTTTTAAGTCAAAGTGAAAGTCACTGCTTGCATACCAAAGCCTGGCCATTTCTGAGGAGCCCCATGCTTTGCTCCTCGGTGGTCCTTGGTCCCGGGTTAGTTTAGGAAGTGGCTGTGTGCCCCTCCCCCATACGCACACATCCCGTTTTTGCTTCAGAGACAGTGCAGGGTGTAAGGAAATCTAATGCTTTGGGAACGAAGGAAGACGCAGGAAGCCGGTTTTCCCAGGTGAGGTCAGCGAAATCAGAGATGGCAAGCCCCAACATTTAGGAGTGTTCTCTTGGCCCACGTCAGTCTATGGAATTTGCTACCGGAAACTTGAAGATGGTCCAAAAGCTGACTTGCTCTGGGCTGTTGGCCGTTACATTCATTGCCTGGGCCCAGTGTGGGGTGACATGACCAGAAGACTGGTTCATCGTCCCTCAAATATGTTTGCTGAGTGCTTTCTCCAGGCCAGGCTTGAACTGGATGGGCAGGGGGACCTGGAATGGGCCAGGGTCCTACCCATGAGGGCTCTGAGCAGGTCATGGATACGTGAGGCATGTACAGAGCAGGGCACTTGGGCCAGGGGGAACAGACATAGATCCCCAGGACCTGGTTCAGCACCCTGGGTCATCCTCTGAGCTCCGTTTCCTTACTTGCAAAGTGAAATGAGAACAGGACTATGTCCCAGGCAGCTGGGAAGATAGATGGCCATCTCCCCACATCCATGCCCTTTCCACGGTGCACCCTGTCATTTAACTGCAGAGACTCCGGTGTCGTCCATTGGCCCATAAGCTCCATGAGGGCAGGGCTGGGTCTCTGTCACCGCCAAATGCCCTGTGCCTGGGACTGTGCTGAGTATGTGGTGGGAGCCCAGGAAATGCTGCGGACTGCAGAAATGGATGGAGGCATTAAGTATTTAGAGTATCCCACACAGCATCTGAACAATAGCAACTCAAGCACAGGGATTGCAACCTTAGCTCTCCTCATTAAAATTAATTTTCTAATTTTCCCCTCACCTTGCTGTGCTCTGGTGAGGCGGGGACCTCAGGGCACTGGGGTCCTGGGAGAGCTTCTGCTGTGTGGCCTCAGGTAGGCTCTGTCCTTCTCTAGGCTGAAAGAGCACCCCCTCCTGCCCCCTTCACAAAGCCCTGTCCTGTGCTTGGCAGTGGGCTAGGATCTCAGCCATAATTCCCTGACTCCTTCGAGTGGGTGCCACAGCTGTCCCCATTACACAGGTGGGGAAGCTAAGACTTGGTGCCATTGCATGTCCAGCTTGAGTTGTGCAGAGAGCACATGACTGGGCCAGTCCTAGCAGGCTCTCTCCCGCGCCCACATCTTCAGCCCACCCCTGACCAGGTTGGACTGGGCCTTCTGTAAGAAGACTCTGTCTGGCCCTAAGATACCGTAACTTGTGACCCTCCTGGACTTGCACTAACCCATACAGAGGCCACTAGCCACATGTGGCTGTTTGACTTCAAGTCTGTTCAAGTAGGAGATCCAGCCCCACAGTCTCACCGACCACACTGCAGGTGCCCTAGCGCTGTGTGTAGCCGGCAGTGATCTCACGGGATGGTGCAGAGAACAGTTGTCACCACTGCTGCCCCATCTTGCTGTCTGTGTGGTACTAGACCATGAGGTCTCAAAAATGGGAGCATTGGCTGCCTGTCGTCCCATTTTGAACTTACGAACAGCTATGGGGAGCTCTGACCAGACAGGGACCAAGAAAATGGTCACTGGGTGCCCCAAGGGGAGTTTCAGGGGAGACCTGGAATAGGGTGACACCATGTTTTCCAGGTACTTCTCCTGTTTTCTGATAGCTCATTCCACTGCCCTCTTTACCCTCCGCCCCCCTGACCTATAGGTAAAAATCCAGGACCTTGGAATCTCAGTACATGGTGCCAACTTAGTGGTGGCAGTGAGGCCTTCCAGCTATCAGCGGCCAGTCCCTGGGTGAAAGGGTGAAAAGGCCTCACAACCCTGTGGCATTCTTGCCCCTGATGGCCAGAGTGAAGCTGCTGGGCAGAGATCCCTGTGCTCAACTTACGGATTCTATTTGCATGTCTTCCGCTCATGCTGGCCTTGGCCGGGGTGAGGCAGACATCAAGTCCACTGAAACCTCCTCTGAGGCCTCCCAGCAGTGGTTTCCATTCAGTCCCCCAGGAGACCCTGATTGAGGGCCCCAGATGGTGTTTTTGAGGGGTGGTGGCTGGATGTGAGGCCACTGTGCATATCCCTGAGGTCACAGTGGGGATTTGGAATTGCTGTGGCTTTCTTGCCCCGTCTCTGTGGTGTTATCACACACCCTCGCCCCCAAGGTTCTCTGCCCAGTGCACACAGCTCGTGTTCTTATGCTGCAAATTCAGGCAGCCTCAAAGACAGCATCTTGGCCACACCAGAGGTTGTGGACGCAGAACTAGGCCCCGGAAGTGGGTAGTGTGAGGGAGTGGGGCAGGCCAGACCTGCGCAGGATTGCTGAAACCATGTGGCTTAGAGGCCAGGCGCAGAGCTGCATAGGGGGACTGCCATGGCACCACAGGCTGGTTTGCCATGGGCACCCTCAGGATGTCGGGGGCCACATGGGGACCAACCAAAGGTGGCTCTGAGTGTTGCTTGGTCCTGAGGAGGACCCAGAAAGTTTTCTCACAGGAGCTAGTGTCATCAGCTGCCTCAGGGTTGGCCCCACCTGGGCTTGAATCTTGAAGGTCATTTCTCTCTGTACCTTAGTTTCCCCCTTAACAAATGGGTCCATTTGCCCCTCCCAGTGATGATCAGGGGCTCCGGTGCAGGCAGGGTCACTTGGTGGCTCTTTGGGAACCCATGGCCTGCACCGAGGCCCCACACACTGGTTATGGAACCACCAGGCCTCAGTGCTGCCAGCCCTGCGCTTGCAGCCCCCACTCTGGTGGGGTTGCTGGAAGGCACAAGACGGTCAGGATCGGGCCACCCAGAGGTCAGACCCCAGTTGTGCCCTTTACTCTTGTGGGACCAGAGACAGGGATCTAGCCCTGTCACCCCACAGCCTCAGGTTCCCCATCCACAGAGTGGGGATGTTGGGACCACCTGACCCGGGCCTGTGAGGCTTCAGGGGGACCTCTCTGCAATGCCTGGCCCGTGAGAGGTACCAGATGCAGGGCAATGCAGGGGCGCCCAGAGAAGGCTACATTGACTGAACCCAGAGGGTGAACTGGGCTAGGCTAGGGGAAGAGTGAGGGTGTGGAGGAAGACAAGCACAGCTGAGGGCTGGCATGCGGGAGCAGGCCCAGCGTGCCCGGGCCATGGAACACTGTGTAGCGTGGGAAGCTGTGGGATGCCTTACCCTGCCTGCAGTGAGGAGTCAGCAAGGTCGTGTGTGAGCATAGGATTGGTGGGGTCTGGTTTGTGGGGTGAAGGGTCACCTTAGTGCCTGAGGGGACAGGACTAGAGCCTGGGAGACCAGGGATAGGCTGGTTCTGGAGCCTAGCAGAGGAAGAGAGGGGGGGGTTGTGGGGAAGGGTGTCATGTCAAGATCCCTGCTGCGCCCCCTTTGCGGGGTGTCCCCTCAGGGAGCTCGCAGCTTGTCCAGAGCATACCACTGTCTCCCCTGCTCAGGGCATCATGCTGGTCTATGACATCACCAATGAGAAGTCCTTTGACAACATCCGGAACTGGATTCGGAACATTGAGGAGGTAAGGCTTGAGGGCCCATCCACAAATGGAAACTTCCCACTGGCCCTCTCCTCAATTCTCTCACCCTGGAGCCCGCTGGTTTACAGATGGGGTTACCGAGGCACAGAGACACCCACAAGGAACTTGTCCAGAGCAGGAACCGCCCAGGCGGTTGGCCCTGGAGACCACACTGGCCTAGGCCTGGTCACGGTGTCTTGAGAGCCCATCTCCCCATCTGGACTGTTTGGTGTGGTGGTGTCTTCGTCGTAAGAGGAGTGCCGTACCTGAGCTTTTAGTCACTGTGAACATTTGGTGCTTTCTGGAAAAGGAAGGTTCTAGAATTGGTGTTCCTTTATCTTTGGAGGGTGTGGTGAAAAGCTGTATCAGGTGTACTTTGAGCCACAGCAGGGTGGGCATGAGCTGGTGTGAGCTGCCCTTGCTCAGGCCCGCAGCACTTGAACCACAGCTGGCTCAAAAGGAGACCATGAACCGTGTTGCCAGCCCCAGCTCTGTGTCCCAAAGCCAGTGTTGTCACTTTCCTGCTCCCCAAAGAGTTTATCTCCAAAGCCTTGGACAAAGGTGCTGGCAGCTCTTGATGACTAACCAGGTGGGGCGTGGGCCTGAGGTATGGCCAGAGGACTTTCCCCTCCAGGACAGCCACAGCAGAAGGTCACAGTGACAGTGACAGTAACTGTTGGCCCTGCAGTGACAAGCAGTTGCACTGGGCCTCCTCCCCATCAACTCACATTTGCCGTCAGTGGCTGTGCCTGGCTGAGAAGGAAGAGCCGCCCACACTCATGGTGGTTCCTGTGGAAGTTCCCGCCGGCGAGAGGGCCTTCCAGTTGGCAGGACGCTAGGCAGGGAGCCGTGTTGGGCATTTGAGTGAGATCAGGTCTGAGCTGCAGCAAGAATAGGGTCCTCTCGGTGCCTCAGGCCTTCAAGAAGCCAGGGCCACTGGGCTGAGGAGGGGATGGAAAATTGGACAGATGTGCCGTTTTCAGCTGTGAGGTCAAGAGTTAAGGGAATGCCAAGGGATGGCAAAGCACCCAGGGCCGCCCCATCCCAGGCATGGCCCAGTTCCAGAGCCCAGAGAGGGTGAGCTGGAGCGAGGCAGAAGCTCCCAGAACAACAGCTGGGGCTCACAGCAGAGGAGCCTGGGAGGGAGAGGGAGGTGAGCGGTGGTGGCTCCTGTAGACCCCATCAGGAGCCCAGGGACAGACGCAGGAGCCTGGCTGACGGAGCCCCTGGAGAAGCCACCCTCGGTGGCCGTGGTCAGAGAAGCGCCTGGAACCCCATGCTTGGCCCTGGCATCGGCTGGGTGACATGAGACAGACCAGTCAGCATCTCTGAGTTTCAGCTTGTCATCTGCACAAGAGTGTACCTCGCAGTCCTGACCCCACCACTCTGTTTTGGGGGTCAGGCCACAGGTAGGTCTGTGAGCCAGTATAATGGTACCTCTCATCTCTTCTGCCTGTCTCTCCCCCAGCATGCCTCTGCCGATGTTGAAAAGATGATACTTGGGAACAAGTGCGACGTGAACGAGAAGAGACAAGTGTCCAAGGAACGGGGAGAGAAGGTGGGTGTGGTGGGCGGCTTGGGCCTTGCACTGCCAGGCACCTCAGGGCAGACGGACCTTGGGATTTTGGGGTTCCCTGCATGGATGCCAGCCCTTCCGTGCCCCACAAGGCTCCCCAGTTGCTTGCTAAACTCCTCAGAATATTCATGAACATAAGGTGGCCTACCATCTTCGCTTGTCCAAGATTGGGGGGTGGGGTCCAGGACACAGGACTTTGCAAAAGGGGATGAGTTGGTCGCCCCAGTGGGGCCCGTGCCATGGGAAGAGAGTGTAGAGAGCACACGCCCAGCTAGGCCTGAGGCTAAGTCTAGGAGCAGTGAGGATTCTAGGCTGTCCTATGCATGTTTTTGTACAGTGTCTCATGGGGACCCACTGAGGCCACAGGAAGCAGTGAATGGAGCCATGGTTTGAGCCAGGCCTCCTCTGCTGTCCTGCCAGGGATAGTCACCACCTGCTGTCCACTGGTGACTCCAGGGAACAAACCAACAGGACCCAGCCCATCCCCCCATTGCTGTTCCCCCCCTTAGGGTGCTTCCTGGGGGTCAGGGGCACCTGGTGGCTGACGTGTGTGTGTGTGTACGTGTCTCCCTCCCTCACAGCTGGCCCTGGACTATGGCATCAAGTTCATGGAGACCAGTGCGAAGGCCAACATCAACGTGGAAAATGTGAGTCCCAGGCCCACAGCACCAGCCCCTTGAGGCTGAGGGTCAGGCTACAACCTCCAGGGAGTTTGGCTGTAGACTGTGGGCTGCCGTGTTGGCCATCTGTCCAAGAGGCACTTCCTGGGCAGGGCCATATGCTAGGCCCCTTGATGTGCCCAGCCAACCCTGGGCTGCTACTCCTTCCCCCACTTCCCACGTGTTCTGATGTCAGCAGGTGCAGGCCCCAGCTGGGCACCTGGGACATTATCTCACTGGCTCTTGGGAGCCCTGGGAAGTAGACAGGGCTTTGCAGATGGTGAAACTGAGGCTCAGAGAGCCCCAGCTCGCTGGTACCTAGGCCCAATTTTCCGTAGATGCTCTGAGCCATGCCACCCCCGCAGACAGGTCCCGGACACAAGTCCAGACAGAGTATGGAGTCCTGGCCAAACCTTGGCCCAGGCCATCCTGTCCTCTCAATACACAACACCAGCTTTGCAGCTGACCTGACTTTCCCTTTGTCCCACCACCTTGGTGATCTTTTGAAAATGGATCATCTACATCACTCCCAACCTCAGCCCCCCACGCCCGGCCTGGAAGGCCCTCCCTAGCAGCCCCCAGCCGTGTGTGCAGCCCACAGATCAGACCTCGCCCACTACTCCATCTCAATCCCAGACCAACTCCCAGCCTTCACTTATGGTCCCTTACCTTGCACCCCCTTTTCCATCAGGGCCTGGCCCAAGTGACCCTTCCCCAAGGAAGCTTCCACCTTCCTCAGACCCTTAGGCCCACCGCTTGGATCCCCAGCACCCCTAACACCGCCCTTCCACGACAGAATTTCCACGTCACAGTTGTTTGCTGAGGCTCCACCCCTCCCATCAAAGCAGGAGCCCCTCAAGTGCAGGTGCTGAGGCCAAGTCTCTCCTGTCTGAGGCCCGGGGGATAGAGTGTGGCTTATGAGTATTCATTGACAGAACAGGTGAGGGAGGGGAGAAGGGGTTAGGACGCTGCAACAGA
>PVIA01008626.1:0-69510 GCA_004024845.1 Tonatia bakeri
ATATTAAGACAAGCTAAACATTTACTATTTTTTATATATTTAGAAAAATAAAAATATTTGTGGCTGTTTTAGGGTCATGGAAAGAGGGGAGCCCTTAAAATTTATGATTATTTAAACAAAATGTAAAATGACCACTGTAAAAAAGCCTTCAATTGACATAAAAATATAAATTATTAGCAAAATATTCTTCTGTCTCTATAAAATGTCAGTAACATACAGGCTATTTTAAATTAATGAAAATATGTGCTTTTATTAATGACAGGTTCTTGTACTTACTAGAAATTTCACTTTATTAGTAGAATTACTAATGTTAAATGCCTGCTCTTATTTATTCATTTAGCAAATAGTGAGTGTGATTGCTTTGGTCTCAGTTTATGCAGTGAATATTCAGAAACTTTGTCTTGCTCTTATCCAGCTTAAAGAATAAGAGAGATGAGTATCCAAATAGGTGTACTTGCTTCAGTGGATGCATGTGTCAGGTGAGGGAATAGAAGCAAAGAGCATCTAAGTTTGCTTGGGAGAACCAGAAAAACTTTCTAGAGATAACAGTTGAACTGAGACTTAAAGATGAGTGGATATTTCCTAGGTAGGTATGCTAAGGGAATATCTTTCTGTCAGAGGAGATATCTACCCAGATATCTTTCTGGGTAGAGGTCTGGGGTATATGAAAGAACTAGACAATAAAATATAAGGAAGAAAGTCGTTGGAGATGGATCCAGGTAGGTAGGTGCTCATGAGGGATTAGTATGCTGTGCAAAGGAGTTACAGGATTCTGTAGTCTGCAGAAAACTTCAGCATGGAATGACACATAGTTATGTACAGTATTAGGAAGGTCACTGGCTGCACTGGAGTGGATAGGTTGTAAGAGAGGTGTGAACTGTGTTGAAAATAGGTGAGTTTATTGCAGTTTTTCAGATGAAAGATACATAATGTGGGTAGGTCAATGAGAATGGGAAAGGAGGTAAGAATAAACGAATAGGATCAAAGTGACTTACTGATTGCTCTGACGTAAGAGGAATGAGTGTGAAGATTCTGTGATGATTTCCAAGTTTGTAACGTCAGCAACTAAGATGTGCTATCCACTCAAATTAGGAACAATGAAGGGGAGACTAGGTGAGGTGGAAACATGAAATGACTATTACAAATCTTAAAAAGGTTCCACAATGAACACTTTAATTCTGAGGGTTTTGGACTGTGGTGGGTTCTTGAGTGAGGATGGATGTGAAGACCTCACCACATGTGGAACAAAGGAAGAGACTGGTCAGGGGAGGGTGTGGGAAGAAGAGGAAGAACGGGCCTCTAGTCGACACCAGCACTTTATGGACGGGCAGCGTAAGAGAGCCTGACAAGAATACTGAAGATTGCAGAATGGGAGAAGCCAAGCCAAGGGATTGTGGTCTTAACATTAAGAGAAGGGAATGTTTGAAGAAGTGAGGTTAAATAGTAGTGTCAGTTGACACAGGATGGTGAGAGAGGAAACTTGAGAAGTACTCACAGGTTTTTAGCATCCAGATTATTGGTGATTCTAGGGGAGCAGTTTCAGTGGAATGGTCTGATAGAAGCGGCTTGTTGCATCAGTGAGAGGTGAAAGTTGGGGAGTTAACAGTGTGGACATCCTGGGATTATGCCTTAAAAATTTTTTTCTTTAATGGTGCTTTAACTAGAGAGAAAGAACAAGATTAGATACGTGCATTCAGTTTACCATGTTTTTCAAGAATAGACCTGTTTTTTGTATCATGTGAACTGTGTTATTTCCCAAGTGAATTTTAAGATTCTTTCTGTTGTAGTTGGAGATATTTCTGTCATTGAAGGACACTCTGGTTTTTGTTTTGATTAGATGAAAGTATAGGCATCTGAACTTGAATAGTGAAGATAAAATGTATGTAAGAGTAAGGATATTTATTTTTGAACTAAGTTTATCACAAATACAAGAACTATTTTTAGAAGGAATGGGTTTGGTACTTTGCTTTTTTGTTTTTTAAAGGAGATTCACATTTTTTGACAAAGCTATTTTTTAAAGATTTTATTTATTTACTTTTAGAAAGAGGTGACAGGAGGGAGAAAGAGGGAGAGAAATAATGTGTGAGAGAAACATCTTTCTTTTTCCTCTCCCATGTCCCCAGCTGGGCACCTGACTTGCAGCCCAGGCATATTGCCCTGTCTGGGAATCAAACTGGTGACCTTTTGGTTCACAGGCTGGTGCTTAATTCATCAAGTCACACCAACCAGGGCACTCAGAGCTATTTGGATTGCTGTTTATTAGTTGGGTATATTTGTCATAAATTTTCCAGAGAATTGAGAGTATTTGTCCCTTGTAACCACTTGCAGTAATATGAAGATCTAATCTGAAGCAGTTAGAGGAGGAACTGATCCTTTTACTTCCAGTAAGCCCAAAAATATTCTTAATAGGGACCCTAGGTTGAGCCTATCAGTATTAAAAGCATTGAATAACCTCCAACAATTTATTGTTAATTTTTTATTGTTTTTTCCTTTGTTTATTTACTAAATATTCATTGCTTGATGTTTTACTTCATGTTGTTCTACTTGTTGTCACTTGAGGTTCTACAATACTCCAGTCCCTGAAATTTTTCAAAACATATTATTCAAATAAGATTTTACTTCTTTCTGTGTGTAGATCCAGGTTATATGAATATTAAAAGGTTTTGTAAATATTTTATTTTTGTATAGTCTCAGTTAAAAACTGCTGTGAGAAGGGCGTAGAGAGATACAGCACAGGAATGAATGACCCTTATCCCTGCCTTTTACTTGCGTGTGGTATAGCACATAAACTATCTTAAAGGTAGGGAAAGTATTGTGGGAAGGTTATGTGTGTGTGTGTGTGTGTGTGTGTGTGTGTGTGTGTGTGTGTGTATTGTTTTAGGTAAATACTGAAAACTATGGTTAACAAAGGTCAGTGTAGAGAATTCTAAGTTGTATATTAACATCTTGATACCATTTTTAAAAATGAATATTATAGAACATATTTTCTGTCAGATTGTTAGTATTGTCTGTCTAGGTTTTGCTGATTAAATCTCTTAAGCCTTTGATAGGTTCTCAGGCTGTAGAGGTTATTTGGGGTGGTGGGTAAATATGTGTTATACAACATACTTTTCACATTTTTTTTTAACATTGGTTAAAAAAAAGGTTTGAGATGGAAAGTTGTTTGACAGTTTTTAAATCATTACAGAAATGGAATGAGGTTAAAAATACTTTAAAAACTTAATTTTTAATTGTGACATTTAAGTCAGTAATGTTCTAACCTCTATTATATATCCAACTTCACTTACTTTTCAGTTTGCTAATCCAGACTTCACTCAACCTATCTCAGAAGTTGTAGATGAAGTAATTCAGAATTGTCCTATTGATGTTAGACGTCCTCTCTACAAGGTCAGTATTTGCAGCTAAATTGTTACTCAAGGTCATACTATTAAAAACTTCTTTTATCTTCTCTCCCTGGTTGAATGTTAATTTCAAAACACTTCTCTCCAGTAGGCTATAATAGGATTTTAGTATAATTTTTATATCTTTGAAAATTTTCTTTCTTTATAAATAATAAAGGTCATACTTAATTTACTTTTCTCCACTAATACAGAATATTGTCCTCTCCGGAGGGTCAACCATGTTCAGGGACTTCGGACGTCGCTTGCAAAGAGATTTGAAAAGAACTGTAGATGCCAGGCTGAAATTAAGTGAGGAATTGAGTGGTGGTAGATTGAAGGTTGGTTTTTTTTTTTCTATTATTGGTGGGAAGGTTGAGGGAGCCTTAATTATTGTAATGGGAATGTGAAATGTCTGCCTACTTTTGCTTTATTTAGGAAAATAAGAGGAACCTGTCAGATATTCTGATGGAAAGTGGTTAATATTATAGATTCATATCCATATTGTTCATCATTTGATCCCTCTGGGCCCTGGGATATTGTGCACATTTCCAGAAAGTATTTTTAGTTGTAGCTGTAAGAGAGATTTATGTTTCATCCTTGTTCAGTGTCGAAGATTGATACAAAAATGTTGGTTCAGAGGATATGTTGCTGAATAAAGCACGTTTTATTCAGTTAGAAAATTACCAGAACTAGGGATCCATCTGAGGCTACCAGAATTACTTAAAAGTAAAATACAACACTTTAGAACTTATCGTCTCTTGAGAAATTGTGTGGCAGCTGACTGTTTTCAGCCCCTGAATTTTGGTGATCTGAAACCTATTCTTTGTAGTGCAGTTAAAAAGTATGTTTAAGCAGCAGTTTATTTAGTTCAGCTATTTTCAGCTTTTTTAATCTCATGGCACACAAATTAATTACTAAAGTTCTGTGGCACACCAAAAAATGTTATATTTTTTTTGCTGATCTGACCAAAAAATGGGTATAATTTTGATTCATTCACACCAGATGGCTATTG
This sequence comes from Tonatia bakeri, assembly GCA_004024845.1. Lineage (NCBI taxonomy): Eukaryota > Metazoa > Chordata > Mammalia > Chiroptera > Phyllostomidae > Tonatia > Tonatia bakeri. The sequence goes on from PVIA01008626.1 coordinate 4,393, forward strand.
TTGTGTTGGTTGTTGTCATTTTATTTGACAGTCTATGGGAAAGAGATCAGTGCTCCTGTAAACAGGCATTTATCACATGTTTTAAAAATTCTTGAGGCACTAGTTGAAAATACCTGGTTTAGTTTGTAGTGAGTGGACTCATTACAGTTACATGAATGAAAAAAATGCTGTTTTTTGAGTATAGTATTTCAAAAAAGGAAAACTGTTTAACATATTTTAAAGCTTTTGGTACATTTCTAAATAAGAAATGAGGGATTCCCCCCTGCCAGTGATGCCAGCAGTGTACTGACATTTAGTGACATAGGAAAAACTTGATATAGGATTCAGCTTCTTTCCCTTTTATTTTACTCGATAGTCATTTTGTAAGTTTTCTCTTTTTAGATTCTATTTGTTATTTTTAGAGAAAGGGGAAGGGAAGGAGAGAGGGAGAGAAAAATCAGTGTATGGTTGCTTCTTGTGCACCCTTTACCGGTGACCTGGCCTGAAACCCAGGCATGTGCTCTGACTGAAAATCAAACCAACGATCCTTTGGTTCTCAGGCCAGCACTCAGTCCACTGAGCCACACCAGCCAGGGCATCGTTTTATAAGTTTTCAAAAAGTATTTTTTAATAATTTCATACAGAAAAGTTGTGGAACCTAGTGAGAATTTTTACATTGTTCACCTAGATTCCCCAAATGTTAGTATTATACATTTGCTTTATTTTTCTATTTCTAGAAATATATTTATATACACAATATACACACATACCTACACATGCAAGAATTGTATTTTTCTAAACTGTTTGGGATGAGTTGTACCTGTGGTGGCTTATTACCCCTAATAGTTTACTGTGTATGTCCTATAGACAGGACATTACAGTTTTAAAAAAGCAGGAATTTCATCTTGATGCAATATAATATGTAGTTACAGACCTGATTCAAATTTCACCAGTTCTCTTATTATTGTTTTTTTATAGCAAAAGGAAACAGTACATATTTTTTTTGGTCTAGGACCCAATTTAGGTTTACATCTTTTAGTTAGTTACCATGCCCCTTCAGTCTGGAACAATTACTTAGTCTTTTTTAACCGTTAACATTTTTAAAGAGTACAGGTCATTTTGCAGAGTGTTTCTCATTTTCAGATTGTCTGATGTTTCCTTGTGATTAGGTTCAGTTTATGTACTTTTGGTAGTAATACCACAGAAACAATATACCCTTTTAGTGCCTTTATCACTAGACACAGATGATTTGTTCCACGTGTTAATTCAGATCACTTGTCTCTCAGATTTTTCTACTATGAGGTTATTATTTTTTCTTTTACATTTAATACTCTTATAGGGAGATTACATTCAGATTATATACTACCCTGATTCTCATCAAATTTTCAACCACTGGTATTAACATCCATATTTCCTAAAATAGTTATTACTGTGATAGTTGCCAAATGGTACTTTGCAAATTCCATCAGTCCTTTTATGGTTTTTAGTCTCATTTTACCTACAGACGAGTTTTCCCTTCTCATTCATTCATTCATTTATTAATTCAGTAATATCTGTATAAAATGCTGGCTTCTCACATTCCATAAGGTACATCATTAATACTGTGATTTAATATTAACATATTAATACTATTAATATCATTAATTTTGGTGCTCATATTTTCTCAGATTTAGGCAATGGAGCCTAGCTTTTTGATGTGGTCCCAGTATTCTTCAAGCACTTTCTTAACTTTTTTGGCACAGCAAGATATTCCAGGCTCATTCTGTGCATTCTCTTCTCCAGTCTAGGGATCAGCCCTTTCCTACCCTGAAGGCATCTGTGTTCATTTTAATGGGGAATGCTATTAAGAAATCAAGTTTTGGACACCAGATATATTCATTGCTGCTGGGTGTCACTGCTGAGCCTTTTTGGCTATCAGAGTTAGGGTGTGTGTGTTTGTGTGCGCATGCACAACTATATCTAGTTCTCTTTTAAATTAGAATTGTGAATTCATACTGATACTGCAATTTCCAGAAAACCAGAAGGTTCACTCTGACCTCCTACTTTTCCATAATTGTAATTAATGTTCATCTCTGACAGTGAGAAACCTGGCTTCCATTACCTACAATGTATTTTATGTTTTTGCTCAATCCTGGAATATGTGTTTATAATAATTTTAGAATTGTTGATCCACACCACTATGAGAAATAGGCCCACTAACTACAGTTCAGCCTTTGTTTTGTTTTTATCTTCAGTCTGAGGGCATAATCGTAATCCTGGATTCACAAGCCACTTGTATTGGTCCCTTCCCCTACTTCAATATGGTTATGTATTTTAAAAAAATTAAATAAGCTTAATACTTTTCCTCTGTATCATTTTGCCCAGTGTGCAGCCTTATGTTTTAAATTAAAGTTTCATTTATTTTCAAGTATGTGAAGCATTACATTTAATGTGTATAAATTTAAATTTAAGGCACATAATACAGAAACTGTTATTTTAATTTGCTGTTGAACTGATCTTATTATGTCTTTTTTAGCCAAAACCTATTGATGTACAAGTCATTACACACCACATGCAGCGATACGCAGTTTGGTTTGGAGGATCAATGCTGGCTTCCACGGTAAATGAGATGAAGCTTATTTTTATAATTTGATTTTTGTGTTTTAGATAGAAGAATCTTTTAGTACTTAAAAAATTTCAAAGAACAAGGGAAATTTTAAAAAATGTTTTAAAATTTTAAAATTGGGTACATATTTACATGGTATTTTTTAAAAGTGCAAGTCATTTAGATTTAATGTTCATATTTTTCTTTGCTTGGTGGACATTTTTTTAGAATGAGTGTTTAGTGTTTAAATTTATCTGTAAGGAAAATTCTTTTAACCTTGTGGTAATGCAGATTCCAGAAGGTCATTGTTTTTTTCTGTGTAAATATTTAAAAACATTGAGTTAAAAATAATGTTTCACATATAGAAAGTACCATTGTCTAAACCAAGTAAAGGGAATTCTGAGAGCCCTCTTCCCAAAACAAAACATCTTAAAGCCTCTTTAAAAGATATTTTAGTATATTAGTCTAATAAATATTCGTACTTTATCCCGTAATGCATGAGTGTTAAATAAAATGAAAGTGTTTTTTCCTGAATTACTGAAAACTATACAATGTTGAATTTAAAACCACTAAAAATAAGAGATAAAAGTATTTTTTCCTTAATTTTATTTGTCTTCACTTGTGTTTATGACCTAGTTGAGTTTGCAGTTTTGCCCCTTTGATAGAAATGAGATAACTGAAAGAGCATGGAACGTCTGTGCATACCAGACCTAGAAGGAGGAAAGCAAATTGACAGCAAGTTTTTGTAGAGTGGCTAACAGTGATTTCTCTGTGCTTCAGATTGATGCTGTTTCTTTAGATTATTAATTCAATATATAGTTTGGGAAAACCTCAGTACAGTAGTTTTGGCATTTGAGAATCAATCTTCCAGTCTTCAAAATTTCAAAATCTAGGACAAACAATTTTGAGGTGGAGGGCCATGAATTAAACACTCCTTTTCAATTCTGAGTTAGGTTTGTAGGTGATTGTAAGTCATTGTTGCTAGAGTTTCTAAGCTTTGTTTAAGTGTGCTATTCATAGACTGTTAATAAATATTTTAGATTTAACAAATCTATTTTGAAGCATATTGAAAAATGGTAGTTTTTTGACTTTTATGAAAATACATGTTTTTGTTTTCAGCCTGAGTTCTACCAAGTATGCCACACCAAAAAGGATTATGAAGAAATCGGACCTAGCATTTGTCGTCACAATCCAGTGTTTGGAGTCATGTCGTAAAATTGACTTCATAGTTATTGGGGTTAGGGAGGTGGGAAAGAAATAATCTTTCTGATTACTTGTTTTGTCTGGATGGCTGGTTTTGAGGTTTTAAAAACCTGACTTGAAATAATGAGACCAAACATAATTATACAGGAATATTTTAATAACTATATCAAACATGCGAATGTAGAGGAAAGCCAAAAATGATTGTGTTTTTCTTTAGATTGAATATTTGAATCTTATGTGTAACAAAAAGAAGTGGGTTTTAGTTCTTTCCGTGCCCCGATATTTTGTATATTATTGAATTATCCAAGATTTGATGGGATTTATCAGTATGTAGATAGCTCTATAATGCTTGAATTGTACACTTCTAAGTGTGCAATGCAAGAGCTTGTTTATATTTCATACTTTTTATACTTTGAGGAAAAAAGTCAAAGAAAAACTAGTATTTGAGTATAATAACAGTGACCAAGTAAGGATAAATTCAAGAAATAACCTCATGAGACTTGACATACACACATGCTCATGGGATTCCAGTTATAATGAATTGCTGCCATCCCCCTGTGCTGCCCCAGTGGTTTTCTTTGCAAGTGCTTTTGGAACTAAGAAGCTAGCATCTTGGATGAACTGATCCCTGGTAGTGCTTTCTGATTACTTGCATTCTGTTTGTTGCTTTAAAGGAAAAGTAAAAGACAAGATTGTTGGACCTGTATTGCAGTTCTGTAGTGTCATTTCTTATTAAAGAGTGAATCATTTGATTACCAAAATTCATATATTTAAGGCCTAACACCATTCTAATAAAGGCACAAATTTCTTTTTAATATTTGTTTCAAGCTCTTTAATCTTTATAAGTTAACAATCTATTCTTTTCAAATCTCTGCAGTAGTTTTCAGATCACAACAGCTGGCTAGCAAGTTGACTTTGTTATGTGCTCTAAACAGATAATTGTGAACTCTTCATACGTTGAGTGCTTTCATTTTGATAACTGGATCTCCATTTGATATTTCATTTGTATAACTCATTTGCAGTCTGAAAATTTTTTTAGTGCCAGTCCCTGACATATCACGAAGTTAATTTTCTTTGCATTTTAAGATATTTGGATCATGAAGAAAACATGAAAATAAATTAAAACTGAATCATCTTTTCTAATGTTTTTTTTTTTTTTAAGTAGTGTCATTCTACTTTGCGTATGTATTTTCTGTGATTTCTGTTTCTGTTGGATTCGTTGAAATCTCTATGTTGTATTAGAAATTCCTTGTGAACTTCAAATTTTACCTTTTATTTATAGAAGACAAAAATGGAAGATTTTACAGGCTTTTTTAGAACGTAAGCAGAAGTACCAGCAAACCCTGAACTTCATTACCCATGAAAATAACACATAGGATTAGCATACTTCTATGCAGAAGTTAAAGGACAAAGTGTTTCTGTTGTTTGTTTGTAATATAAAGGTAGAATTGGGGTGTAAACTTTATTTTTTATTTGGAATGAAACTAGATATTTAAAATTATGTTAATTATTTACATGAACCTTAATTGAGTGTGGGAGTAAAGAACATTATATATCCTATAGCTGTAGTTGTATGAATATCAAAGATCTTTTTTTACTTGAAGAAATATTTCATAAACATTTAAAAAAGCTATTCAAATAGTACTAGTAAATAGTGGAAGTAGGTTTCTTTCCCACCCTTGCCTGTCTCATTTTCTTATCATTACACTGTTAGACATATCTGTGTGTCCTTATACTTCTCTGTGCATATTGAAATGAATATACCTCCTTCAATTTACACAGATAGGAGCTTTACTATATATACTGTTGTGAGTATCTTTTGATACAGACCTAAATTTATAAGCATTAAAAATTTCACACTCCTGGCTCAATAAAGTATTGTTAGCATTGTCATAAATGTCTTTTACACCTGGGATGGTTAAATAGTGAATGAGTAAGCCCAGAAAACATGTTTACAAAGCTGCAGATTGCAATCTCATGCATACTTAAATACATATGCTCTTATGTGAAAATGCGAAGGTCAAAAATTTTCTATTAAGTTTATGTTTATTTGGGAAAACAAGACTCCTGATAGGACTTTTGCCCTGCTTTTTTATAGGAGTGCAATAATATGATAGAAACAATGCTCTTATTTCTTTCCATCTTTTGCCACTGTGTATCTTTTTTTTTTTTTAATTTATAGAATCTTTGGTTGTATATGTGTAGAGGTTGACCAAGATGAATTCAAATCTGTAACACTGATTTGATGTTAGGCTGCATGAACATGGTACATTGAATAAACAGTTCAGTGGTTGAAATTTTCATTCTAGTTCTACAAATTGCTGATACAACTCCTTCAATTTTGATTATTTTTTTAAAACTTTTATTTATTTTTAGAAGGGGAGGGAGAAATAAAGAGAGGGAGAGAAACATCAGTGTGCGGTTGCCTCTCATGTCCGGGGACCTGGCCTGCAACCCAGGCATATGCTCTGACTAGGTGTTGAACTGGCGACCCTTTGCTTCACAGGCCCACACTCAATCCACTGAGCTGCACCAGCCAGGGATATTTTTGTTGTTATCTTTAAAACATGAAGGACATATTTGTGTAATCTTGGACAAATTTCTTTGAACTCTCTGGACCTTAGTTTATATGTAAGGTAATGATGATATCTAGCTTTATGCAGTTTTTATGAGTTCTGAAAATATAACCTAGCAGTCTCCTTCTTAATAGAGCTTTGGTCAATGGGCAATATTAATGGACAGAAATAAAATGGATGATGCCTGGCTAACCTGATACATACTCTTTTTAGTAAGCAAATTTTCACAGCCTAACCCTTAATCATTAGTAAGTGGTATATGCTGCAAATAATTACCCTCTTCTGATCTGTTTTCCTTTCTCATGAGATAACACAGTTATCTATTCAGGTCTCCCAATATAATTTTTTTGGTTTATTTCAAGGCTACTTTAACTATTGAACTAACTGTTCTTGAAGTTAATTTCTAGAAATAATCTTTAAAAGTAATAATATGAGTTATAGTGATAATAGACTCCTAGAGAATTTATCTATATAAATAGAAACTTTCAGATTACCCTAAAAATGTTACCATAGTACTTGTAACATTGAGAAAATGAAGTGTAAAAACTTGTACCGTTGTAAAGAGTTGTCATTCTTCTCAGTAGTGGACTAATCTGTCAGTAATAAAGTCCAGTGATTTCTTTCTTTGTTACCAGCCTGGCTTTACCTCTGTGACCCCCTGCTCCCTCATTTATTATAGTTCATAATCAACAGGCATGAGCACCTTGGATAGCCCTCTGCACTCGTCTTCAACTGTTAGCACCCAGATTGTAACTTAGGTTAATGGGCACCAAATATATTAGCTAAAATACAATATAAAATATGTGCAAAAACTTCAAGAGTGAAACATTCTCCCACTCAGATTGGAAACCTGTGTTAGAACATATATCTGTAATAGCACTTAGTCTATACAGTTGGCTAAGGACAGAGTTGTTACTGAGGTTACAGGGAGCTTTCACAGTATATCCTGAAAATAAGCACTTTGTTTTTCTAATTAGGTACATAACCACATCTAAGTTAGCCTTAAGCAGGACTGCTTAAATCTGCTGGAGGGTCTGGAAAGTTTTTAGACCTCAGTGAAAAGGGATTTCTGCTACTCACTGTTGATAACTTCAGTACTGTGTAAATGTTCATCCCTCTTCTATAATTTGCTTTTCAGCACACCAGATCTTTTGTTAAAACCTACTTGGCCTTGAAAAATTAAAATCTGTGGTTGTCTTTGGTAATCTTTATGCCAAAACCCAATTTAACTGATGCATTTGGAACTGGGAAGCTGAAATTAAATAATACCTATTTGAATTTAGAATTGTGTTAACATTGTTCCAGTGATCACAGGAGCAGAATAAAAGGGAACAAAAAATACAGATGAATGATTTAGAAAAGATGACAACTGAAAAGAAATGTAAAAGAAAAAAAACAAAACTAGAAGTACTATTTGTGTTATTTTGATTTAGCAAATGACTAATCTCTACTATTTTCTAGTCTTCTACCACTTTTGGTCACTTATACATTACATTGAAACTAAGATAAGATACTGAATCAAAATAGTTTCACTTTTATTCAAATGCTACAAATCATTTATACTACGTATGTAATAGTATCAAGTCTTGGGCCTCCAATCCCAGAGATATTTCTTGATTGTATACTGTTGTTCAAGTACTGTGCATGAAAATGAGTAAAACATTCTGTTCTGAGCTTAATGGCTGATGTGGCTCAGTGGATTGAGCACCAACCTGCAAATTGAAAGGTCACTAGTTCGATTCCCAGTCAGGGCACATGCCCAGATTGCCAGCCAGGTCCCCTGTTGGGGCCGTGTGAGAGGCACCCATTTATCTCTCTCACATTGATATTTCTTTTCCCTCTCTTTTTCCCTCCTTTCCCCTCTCTAAAAAAGTAAATAAAGTTTTTTTAAAAAAAGATTTGAAAGTTCTTACTAAGCTTATGACTTCACTCATGTGTAATCAAATGAATAAACTGAACTAAAAGGAAAATGGGGAAAGACTGATGGAGATATAGATGGAGAGCAGATGAAAGCTAGGGGTGGGAGGAGGTTAGGGGGTGGAGGGATTGAACTAAAAGAAAAAGGACTCATGGACATGGACAACAGTGTGGTGATTGCTGGGAGGAGGGTGGTATAATAAAACTAAATGGTAATGGAAAAGATACAATAAGGATTAAATTTAAAAATCCCTTGCAATGTTGTTTAAAAAAAATTCTCATAAAGTTGATGGTGGGGGGTGGGGAACTCAGCTATGTACAGTGTGGTTATGGTTTAAATGTGTGCACCTAAAATTCTTAAAATGATAAATGTTACATACAAGATGCATTAAAGAAAGTAATTCCAGTAGGGGGTCTGTCTTACTCACTTGGCATTTCTAGTGCCTTATTACATTTTGCCTAGCACGTAGTAGTGGTTCAGTGAATGTGTCTGATAGATTAGTGAGTGAGGGAATAAAATCACCCTTCATTTTGAAATTAAAGCTGAATTACTTGAATTACAACTTTTGTTCCTTTAAAAATATCTACTTATCAAGAAAGTAAGACTAGTTTATTACATTTTTCTATTCCACCAGTGTTTGCCTTAAAATAAAACAGTGGCAATCTACATAAAACTGGAGGATTCTTGTTAGCATAAGTTTTTAGATGTATGTTTTCAGTAGTTACTTAATTAGTTTTTTGATCATAGTTTTTTAAAGGATTTTTTTTTTATTTTTAGAGAGAGGGAGGGTGAAAGAGAAACATCGATGTGTGAGATACATCAATAGGTTGCCTCTTACAGGTCTCCATTTGGGGCCCACAACCCAGGCATGTGCCTTGACTAGGAATTGAACTGGTGACCTTTTGATCTGTAGGCCAGCACTCAGTCCACTGAGCTGCACCAGCAGGGCATCTTGGATCACATTGAAGTCACCATAATGTAAATGATTGTGTGCTCTAAATCAGCATTGTACAATGCTAACTGAAATGCCCTTACATGTTTTATAACATGGAACATCAACAGTAGAAATGCTGCTAATTCCCAACTCTAAATTTTATTTAACAATTTTGATTTTCTCTTGTCTAAATCCCATTTCGAACCAATTAATTTAGAGATGACTTGAAAGTTTTCTTCATTTTCAATGTGTGAGTCAGTGATGCAGTAGATTGTTAATCTTAACTTGGAGGTTTATTAGAAAGTTGATAAAGGAATTGGAACCATACATGTTTTCTCTTACTGAGAGTACTTGGTATTCTCCCTGAATTCTTCATTGGTTTAGAGGATTAGGATTGGGCAGTAAGAAAATCTGAGACTTGTTTTTTGGTGCCATGTGCTTTTTTGGGATGTCATATATATTCATGAGCTGACTAAATTATTTTATGCAGGACAGTTTCTACTGGAATAGACTGATTTCTTTTTCCCACGACCTTGGAAGATGAATAAAATTTGGTAGATGGAGAGTAGGTGGGCACGATGTTTTAAACAGTCTGGGTAAGTAATTGGGGGAAGGGTGAGCATGATGAAATTTGTGAGTTAGAAGACCAATGGTTGAGATTGGAGGGTATCTGTCACTCTAAAACATTGACAGAAAAACTTAAAAACTGATGCTGTTAAACTTGAAATTACACATGCACACACTTGACATCAGTTACATTGTGGAAGTTTAGAGTTTGGTCTAGCCCAAATACGTTTTACAGATGAGAAAACATTTTAAGGGAATTTGCAAAGACTATATAAATAGTGGCAGAGTAGGACTTAGTAATAATTCTCTTAATGTTTTATTTATACTAAATAGCATATGATTTATTAGATTCCCCCCCCCCCAAATTTATTTGGCAACATTGGTTAGCCCCTGACTCATTTTGTTGGGAGAGCTGTCAGCATTATTGTGCTAGATGCTCCTGAGGGGAGAGGTGTCAGATAACCTAAGTATGTCTGCCAAAGCGTGCACGAGGCCTGCAGTTACCAGGCTGAAGTGCTGAGCTCACAAGAGCCTAAAACTCAGCAGGTCTGTTCGAGACCAAATTGGACAAAAAGGACTCTGTATACAGAACAACAATTGGAACTTGAAACTGTCTTGATCTAGGCCAAGTGTTTATTTGAGCTCTTTGCATGTTTGGTCCACAAATCTCCAAATCAGTGCTAAAGTTGTATACCTTATTTCAGATCTTACTGAAATTTAAACTTCATGGTGAGATAGCTGGGTTTTTGTGAATTAGAAAGTACCTCAACTAATTTTAAGCCTGGGAAAACATTTTTAGGCTGCAAATAAAAGTGAAGTTTGTGATAGTTATGAAATACAATTCTTGACCTGTGGCAAATGCTGAAGTATTGGTTGAATAAAGTTATATGGGTTAAAAAAGATTTGTAAAATGGTATTTCTGATCCTCTCACTGCTTTGATTCCGTAATTAAAGAGAATATTTAGGACACAGGCAGAGTAATGTCTACTTTAAAAAAGATGTGTGGCGTCTGATCTGAGCAGTGCTGTCTTTTCCTGTCTCTTCGCCTCTATGAAACGGGGTCGCAGCTTGACCTTTCTCAGGGCACTGGAAAGCATGAGTGAAGTGGTTTTAAGTAACACTCTTTTTTCCCCAAGGGGAAGGGAATGACTTCTTAACCAAGCAGAGGACCTGGTATTCTTGAAATTGAAGTAACTGTTTGCTTTTGACCTATTTCACAAAGAAGACAAATGACTTTCAGACAGCAGGGAAGGGGTGGCAGATGGGAGTTTTGAGTTTAGTCTCTCAATCCATCCACTAGGTGTCTCCTGTCTCCCTTTGTCGATAAATGAATTTACGTCAATTAGACTTGCTGCTGTGAAAAGCAGATTGGATCTGGGTTATGGAAATAACACATCTTATATTCCCACTTAAAGACTGTAATAGAGCCGTATTACAATATGGGTCCATAACCAGTAAAACAAAGGTGTTTGGGGGCTTCGGCAGCAATTCACAGTGGGATTTATTGATTCAGCAGTATCAGTTTGGAGCATTTTATATGCTAAACACTTACCAAGGTGCTAAGGATATACTAAGTGAGCAAAACAGACCTGGTTTAAAACACAGGTGGCAAACAACAAGGCCCGTGGGCTGAATCCAGCCTTCCGACTTGTTTTATCCAGCCCAGCACCGTGTTTCAACCTGGCGGCAGCGCTGAGCTCCTTGCCCCTAGTTAAGGAGTGGTTAAATTTATACATTTGGCCCTCTGAAGGCAACCACGAGGCTTATGTGGCCCCTGGTGAAAATGAGTTTGACACCCCTACTTTAAAAGGATGTCCAAGCCACAGCAAAGTATATTAAAATTTCAGTATCGGAACCAAAATCATTTATATTCTTGCATTAAGGAAAGCCAGAAAAGGTAAGGGATTGGGTAACATTTTAAGCTTTCATCCTTAAAGTTTAGTTTTTAGCAGTACTTGCTAGTGTTCTCTGTTTCTTTAAGGTAAGAAGACTTTGTACAAGTTCTCTTTAGTGGTATAGACCATTGAAAAGATGCAAAGTCGACAAAAATGTAAGCCTTATTTACTTAAATTACACAGACATGATAACTGCCTTTTATTCATGCAGATTTGAGATACCCATCAACTTACGTCCTCCAGTTTTCTATTTTTGTTTATAGGGTAAATGAAGGTTCTTATACAAAAAAAATAGCTCAAAAACTATTTTCACTTTACAACATGTGACCTAGACTCCATGAATGATGTTTTACATTTATGTATGAAATTAGCCAGTTGCTCTTGCTATGTTAGCATAGAACTAACCATAAAGTGTCCTGATCCTGAGATACTTAAGCTTTAGCATGGGAGCGGACTGTAATATTGATTTTATATTCCAGAATATATTTACTTAGGATATAATCTCTCTTTGGTATTCTGATCATTTCTGTGGTTAGTATATCCCACAGAAAATCTTTAACATTTTAGCTGGTCAAAATCACGAAGTTACAACAACTGAAAATTTGTGGTCTTCTGAGACTTGGATTTAGTGACCTCTGGGTCACCTACATTCTTGGCTAGATTATTTTTCATTCCCAAGCAACTTTCCTGCTTGGGCTCATTCTCAGAAGTGAGCAGTGGTAGCAGAAGGAAGTGATTGAAGTTCCTTAAGTAAGTGGACATGGACTGAAGTAATACTTTCTCAAAAAAAAATAAAATTCATTCTTTGTGCTCTTTCTTATATGGTGCATCTTCCTACAACCTGCAAAATGAACTCAAATAGCACAAGCTTTGAGATCAAAACTGCCTGAGATACAAATGTTTTTAAAAATGGAGTAAATGTCCGTGTATTGTTTTTACAGTGCATAAGTATTTTAGGTTGTCTCGAGATACCTTCTAGTGAGGGAGCTTTTGAATTGCACCAAGGAGGGCTCCACGGGCTCTAAGACACAGCTACAGTAATACATGTATCACATCACCTTGTTCTCAAGAGGGGGCTCCACACACTGAAGACAAAGGAATCTTTCATCCGAGCGGCATTGCTGACATTTGTTATCACTGCTGCTTCTGAATGTGTGTTTTATGTGACCGCCCTGAGATGAGGGCCAGTTCCGCCAGATGTGACTGATAACAGGGTTTTGTGGAATACTCGGTGAGGAATGTGTTTTAAAACCAGTTGTTTTTTAGTCATCTAAATGTTGACTGATGAAACTTTTGCTTGCAATTTGGTGTGAAGCAAAACTGCTTAATCTGATGAGAAATCTTGTGTTCACCAAATCCTAGTAAAGTTACCCTAGAATTGTTAAATGTGTAAGGGATTCTAGTCATGCCTTTAGGTCTCGTGAACAACAGCTTTCTGTACTTTCTGTTCCCTGGTTTACACCCACCAAAGCAGTTTACAAACAACTCTTTGCAGTGTGTTAACATTTCATGGTGAGATGAAGTGGAAAGTGTTCCTCTGACACAAAAGCCCTTTACTTATGGGGTTCCGTGGGGTTAAGAACAGTTTCCACTCCCAATGGTTTCATTATGTTCTCTATAATGGGTGTAATTGTTTATTGATGACATATTTAAGCTGAGATGATTGAACATACATTACTTGAGCAATGAAAACTTGATAGGCTCTGCCTTTTAAAGCAATTAATGTATGCTTGGGATAAGACAAAGAAGAAGCTGATTACTGTCGCCATTCATAAAAAGCAGGGTCAGAACACAGTTTTGGAAGTAGTACTGCCCCTAAGCAGGGTTTACACAGAAGGCTAACGGGCAGTGTAGCTGCCCATCTCCTTTGAAAGTTCCCTTTGTGGGCTGAAACTGCTGAATGGGTTCCTGTTGAAATCCTGTTAAAATAATGTTTCTTCCAGCCGAGAAAGAATGCCCATCTTTCAGTTTTGCAAGTATGGAGGTCTTTTTGTTGTGGAAGAGCTCCTTAACCTGCCACTTGACTCGGCCTAATCTTCATTTTACTTGGACCCGATGTGCCGTCTTTGATGAACTTGAAATGTTGCTATTTCCTGGTAATCAAGTTCAGTCCGAGAAATATTTTTGAGCATCCACCGCATGGGAGACTGTGCTAGACCTTGGTGGGGACACCGAGCATTTTTGTATTTACAGGCTAGCATGGAGAGAGTCCTGAACGTTACCTACCAAAACGCAGGGTGCTGTGTGTTTGAGGTTGTAATGGAGGTGAGAAAGAGAAAATTAGCTTAGACTGAAAAAATGTAAATATGCCTTGCCCTTTATCAGATACAGATAAAGTCAGCTGCAGAGTTAATAGGAAACGATGTTTCTCCCAAGAACATGCTGCAGCCGTAACATGTCATAACGGCTCCCTTTGAGCGACTACTGGTTTTTTACTTGCTGAGGAATGCTGCTCTCCAGAATCATAAACTATCAGAAATTTTGCTATTTGAAATTATATTAGAATGAAATGAAAGTGCCCACTATAACAATTTGACACAGAAAAATTGCCTCAATTCCCAAACGAGATGCAGAGCCTCAGAAAAGGGGTTTGGGGACACAACATCTAAACCTTGTAGTTCCCGAGGATAGAGGGCCCCTAGGTCCAATTTGCAGTTCCAGCCTCAGGTTTGGCCCTTGACACACAGCCCTGCTTTGCTCTGCGCCTATTTCCATGCTGATTTATTTAAATTTCACCTTTACCCTTGTAAACCAAAATTAATTTTAGATTGCAATAAATAAAAAACATTTATTTGAGCCAACAAGTTGCTGTAGCCCAGGAAACAGATTCAGGTAGCAATTTGTTCCGCCAATACAAAGGGGAGGACTCCTTTAAAGTGAAAGTTTCTTCCCAGGTTCTTAATTAGGTTCATTTTGTGTAAATGAGTCATCCAAATTGTGCCGTTCTGATTGGACAGGGCAGGTCTCAGTTTGGTGACAGATAAAACCAGGGTTTCCCTGCAGTGGTTAATAAGCAGATGCTATAAACAAGCCCAGCATTGTGCAGGAAGCCCAGAGTTCAGTCTGCGGTATTTCTAGGTATAGAGTACTCGAGGAGCCCCTGTCAGCAAATGGCCACTAGGCTCTTCTTAGGGAGTCTGTTTCAGTAGATGAATTCTTTCTCGGCATTTACATAATGAATCAATCTGTCTTCTCAGGGTCCACACCCCAAATCTTGTAATTTTTACTTTTCCTCCATATGTAGTCTCCTTCATAGTAAGGGTCAATAAACTTGTCTTTGTCAGGCTGTTGGTTTGGTCCTGAACTCTTAACCTGTTGGGCTAGAAGTATATTCCAAGCATAAAAGAATGAAGAAAATGATTTTAACTGAATATCAGGTACACTGCATTAAGGCAGTTGCATTAATTTTTTAGATGTCACTTTTAACAGTTTATTTAATGTAGACATGAGACCAAGTAAACTGAAATAATTTTTTCTATTTTGACAATTCTCAATTTGTCATTAAATGTATGTGTGTAATGTATTTACATAATATATACATTATATATATGCCTGTATTTTGTTTCTTCACTTTTAATAATGGTTTTCTGTGTAGACACTTTTATTTCACAAAGTAATTATCTCTTCCTGGAGGGTGGAGTCTGTGCTAAAAATTCCACTTGATTTTTTTTGTCTTGACCATGTAGTAGATGTTCAATAAAAATTTTCTACATTGAATCAAAAGCTTCACATTTTAGCTGTTTCCTTGAGCCTTTATCCAAGTTTGAAACCTAACAGATTGTGGTATCCTCTTCATCACAATCCCACCTCTACCTAATAAAGTGCAAATCACCCTTCGGCAATGAGGCAATGCGCAATTGACGCTTTTTATAGCTCCATTTGTCTGCAGTTACCTAAATGTCAATGGATAGATGTGTTTGTCATAATGTGCAATGAGTGCAAATAGGCCCCCCATTAGCACTATCATTAGAGATAAAATAGATGCACAGGGACTCAAAGGGGTGATAAGCTGTCAGATTTCCAGTCCAAGGAAACACAGATCGTCATTTGCAGTTGAAATGGGCTGGAGTAAATGCACTGGAACTTGATTTGTTTTTCAAACCTCCGTATATTTACTTTTGTTCACTCACCACGTTGACTGAGGTACCGTGAAATAAACCATTAATTAAATGTAACTCAGGGAAACCACTGAAGTATTGATAGATCTGAATACAGCAGCATCGAAAAGCAGTCTCAGTTTACTACATTACCTTCCAGGTGGGCCCTGCCCTTGATGCAGAGGAGTGTGAGAAACAGGAATCCCTAGCTCTCAGTGATCTGAAGGGAATCTGTATCACTGACCTACCTATACCTGAAGTTACACGTTTCCTTACTTGAGACTTCGGTATGCAAGTATTCATAAACTAGCAGAAATAGGAAATAGTAGGAAGAAGTAGGTGACCAGAGATGATTTGATAAAAGTCCACATCCTGTGTGAGTCCATCCTCTTTCCTTGCTGGTCTCAGTTCCCTCATGCTTGACGTGCAGTCTGAAAGCCCTGTTATCTGGTATTTGGTTACCTAAGGAATGTTGGTACATTCCATTCTGAGCTACTGACAGGAGACTTATCTGTTTCTGTCTGCACATTCCTCTGGGCTAACTAACTGGTTTGAGGAATCAAGATCACTTCAGTGATGGAAACACCTGGAACAGTTGTATTTTCCCCTCCACTAATTGCATGTGAAGGAACCAGGAGGAAGTAAATCCCAATCTACTCTGTTAAATTCACTGTGAACCAGTACTTTGTGGTCTGACCTAGTTACGCGAACTGCAGTCTCAAGTCATTTCAAAGCTCTTGCCGTTTTGAACAGCTCAACTTGGGCGAGGCTGCTTAGGCAACTTGAGGTGAAAATGCCCAGGGTCTGGTTTCCCTCCCCTTGCTCTTTTTCCCTGCTGGCTCCCTGAGGGCTGGGAGGGTGGGAAGTTAACTGTCCACGAGCTGTTCCTGCCAGTCTCGTCCCTAATCCTACAGATTCATTATAGCTCGATGGGAACTGTAGGCCTCGCTGGCAATGCCTGGGCTGTGCCCTGGGTGGTGAGCCAGCTGTGTCTTCTGCCTGGAGGCATCGTGCCCACAGTTGTCTGGAGTTCACCCCTGCTGTGGCAGCCCCAACAAGCTGCAGACCCCCATCTCAGGTACCTTTGATGTCCCCAACAATGAGGCTGGCCAGATGCAGGTAAGTCCTCAGTGTCATCAATAGGTTTTTGAAAACTGTGACTTTAAGTAAACAAGGTATAATGAAACCAGTGCTACTATAGGCTAATTGATATAAACAAGAGTTAAGTTCCTAAGGCATATTTCTGGCCACCAAATCATCACCAAACTTCTAAATACAAACCCAAAACACTTCTAATATTAAACATTGAAATAAATGTGGGCTTTATATACATTTAAGAAAAATGAAAGAAGATTATTTTCCAGCTCACTTATTCTAGTTTAGGGTCATGGTGGTCTGTCTTGCAAGCTCGGTACCAGGAGGAACCCACCCTGCACAGGATGCTGTTCCTTTGTGCCTCCTTCCTGCCAGTCCTTCCCCTACCTCAAGGCAGCTACTCTTCTGAGCCCTGTCCCCATAGAGGGTCGTGCCAGTTGTAGAATTTCATACGAATAAAATCCTTTACGTTCTTTCATCCAACCATGTGCCTGTGTGACACATCCATTGTTGTGTATGTCAAATATTCCTTTTTTTTTCTTGGTATTACTTTCTGTCATCATTGAATAGTATTCCACTTGTTTTCTTTTTAAATCTGCTGATCTCTCCTCCTTTTTCCTTAATGCGTCCCCTCTTGTTGCCTTCAAAGTGTACTTTCTCCAATAAAAATCGGAAAGGCTTAAGGATGCACAAGATGTTTAGCTGTTTTCATAGAAGAGAGGAGGGGAATGGCAACACAAAATGCGTAGAATCACCCAGAGGAGGGACGCTGAGGGTCTGGGTGGGAGTGGAGCATGGGAAGAGGGGGAGGAGTGGTATGAAAAGGCTAGCTCAGAGGCAGCATTGGTGGAGTTTGGTACATACTTAGATCTGGCAGAGGTGGAGGAAGGACAATGCTGCGTAGCTTAGCCTGGGTGGTGACTCGGATGAGTGGGGGAAAGAATGCATGTTGGTGGCAATAGCAAAAATAGGTCTAGAGTACATTTAGGATGGAAAATGATGAGTTTGGTTTGGTACCTGTTGATTTTTAAGGGGTATATGGAAGGTAACAATGGAAATGTCCACCAGGCAGGTGCAAATAGAAAAATTAGCTCAGTAGCATCTTCAGAACTGAAAGCAAAGATCAAGCATTCACCACTCACAAAGAAGTAAATGCTGAAATCTTGAGAAAAAGTTGAAGAAAATAAGCCAAGGATAAGTCTTTGGACAGTGCTGTGCCGACAGAGTCAAAGGAGGAAGGAGGGGGTGGTCATGGTATTAGGATGAGAACTGCAGAGAGTGGTGTGTCCTGGGAACCAGGACAACAGAGGATATAAAGGGAATAGCTGACAGAAATGCCAAAAGCTGCAGAGTTGACCAAGGTGAAGATTGAATAAAAAGTTATTAAATCTCCCAATTAGAAGATGATTGGTGGCTTTTGGAGGATCAATTTCAGAAGAGAAATGGGAACTGAAGCAGATCACAAGGAGCTAGGGGATGAGAGAAAGTGCGGAGACAGACCCAATAATTGTAAATAGCTGTTTTTATTCCCCATGAAGTGAGTACTTAAAGGAGTAGAAAAGGGCTCAGTGGTAGGAGGATGGAAGGAAAGGATGGAGGACAGGTTGTGTGGTTTCGTTCCTCTGAGGAGCATTGAGCATGCCCTGGACTGGGTGAGAGAGAGTGCTTTCTGACTCAGGTTCCCAAAAGAGGTAAGGGACAGTGGTATGGAAAGTGAGAAGAGGTGGGGTAGCTCCTGGAAAAGAGTGATGGGTTGGTTCTCTCCTTAGAAAGCAGTAGAAGGAGAGAGGATGGGTGAGACATTCCTGGGTAGGAATGGAGCAGTTTCAGCTCTAGTGGGTTGTCCTAAGCATGGCATGGCTCCTGAAGAGATTTTTTTTGTTGTTGTTCTATTTACTCTGAATATATGAAGTTTATAAAATCTCCCTTTTAGCATTTAGGAGGTTGAATTTCAAACCAGCACATACAGAGGACTTTCCAACTGCTCAAGGCTACGTGGTAGAGATCGCTCTCGCAAGAGTCAACCTGTAACCACTCGTACTGTGGCAGATGGCAGCAAGCTGTAGGTTAGGAACCAAACCGTGATGTGTTAACAAGGGACACTGGGCACATGTTCTTTGATTGGATTAATCAGGGATGGAATTACCCAGCATTAACAATTGGGATTAGCATTGGCTGAGGAGGCTGGCAAGGCAAAACTGGGCATGTCAGACTTTGAATTCAGAAGTGCTTCTTGTCTGCGTTCATTTTCAAATTATATCTGCAGCATAAAAGGGACTCCCAGAAGATTAAGTGGGCTTCATATTTAATATGATGATTGAGGGCACACTGTTTGCTCAGGCTAGAATGATTCAGTACTCCTCAGTGCACACCATTTGGTGGTACAGAGAGGCAGTGACATCTTTCACTTGACCTCCAGGCTCCTGATTGTGTGCTGGAGGGCTGAACTTGCTAGAAATCTGGCTGCTTCTCAAAAGGGATGTTGTATTTTTTAATAACCCCAGCTAGTATTCTCAGTGTAGCCAGTGTGACAGCCCCAAATATACACAGATTGAAACTGCTATAAATATACTTGTTGACTTTCTAGGTAGAGTACATTGGTCTAAGGCTGCTCCACTCACATTGTGTTAGTTTCTTTGTCCGTTATTACAGATTTGATCATTGATACCTATAGGAAAAAAAAATGTCACTTTCCACTTCCCTTTCTCACACCTGTGGATCTTAAGATTTATCCATTCCTTCTGTTAGCATGGCCTAACCCCAAATGCTTTGTGGTAGGTACTATAGGTGTTAGTTAACATACAAAAGAATAAACAGTATATCTAGGATGCTATCTTTCTGGCAAATTACTTAAGGACACTCATTTTTCTAAATGTTTAGAAATCAGTTTCTAAAACTCTGTCATTGAGCACTGAGGGGGGATAGTTCAGAAACTGGATGCTGCGGCAGTGTGACCCCTTCCAGCTTCCGCCTGCACTCTCCTCTCCCGCCGTGATCCTGGGCTTTTCTGTGAGTGAGTTTATTTCTCTGCCTGGAGTTGGATGGGAAGTAGTGCTGAGCCCCTGAAAGACGTGCTACAGACCTCTGGGAGCTCTCATACTCGGTGGCAGATGGTGGCAAATTAAACTGGCAATTGAAAAAGCCAGAGCGTTTCCTGGCCCTCTGCTGGAGGAGTGATTCCAGAGGGGAGAGCAGGCAGGACAGATAGCTGGAAAGTAGCCAGAACTTTCGGTGCTTGGAATCAGTTTAGTCAAAAAAACACCTCCTGATTGCCTGTGATGAAGAAGCTGTTCCAGACTGTAGGCACACTCAGAGATCACAGACCTACGTTTTGTCCGTTATCCAGTAAGACTGACCACACACATGGCTCAGGAACAACTCAAGGCAGAGCAGGAATAGGAAAAACAGGCTTATGTAGGGGTGAGCTGAAAATTGTTAGTCCACCTTTATTTATCCTCAGTTTTACTTTCCTTGGTTTCACTTATCTGGAGTCGACCAAGATCTGAAAATATTAAATGAAATATTCCAAAAATAAACAATTCATAAGTTTTAAACCAGGCCATGCTGTGTAGCACAAGGCAGTCTCTCGAGTCCAGATCAGCCCCACCCCAGACACGGACCCATCCTTCGTCCATCCCCACCATGGATGCTGCTGCTCCCCCTCGTTAGTCACT
Organism: Tonatia bakeri; assembly: GCA_004024845.1. Lineage (NCBI taxonomy): Eukaryota > Metazoa > Chordata > Mammalia > Chiroptera > Phyllostomidae > Tonatia > Tonatia bakeri. Next base: position 24,915 of record PVIA01008626.1, read on the forward strand.
GTGCAGTCCTCTTGGTTATCAGGGGGACTGTTGTGGTATCACAGTGCTTGTGTTCAAGCCACCCTTATTTCACTTAATAACGGCCTCAGTGCTCGAGAGTACCGGTGCTGGTTACTCAGACACACCAGAGAGAGGCCAGAAAGTGCTTCCTCTAAGTGAAAAGGTGAGTACAATATAGTAAGATTTATGAGAGAGAGATCACATTCGCAGAACTTTTATTATACAGTATATTGTTATACTTGTTCTATTTTTATTTTTAGTTACCTGTAAAATCTTACTGAGCCTGTAGGTGTGTATATATGTATAGGAAAAAACATAGTATATATAGGCTTTTGGAGTATATATAGTCCTATTGGAGATTACAGACATTCACTGGGTGTCTTCATGGCTACTGAGTAGCCACCATATGACAGTGTAGGAATGTGTGTTGATGGCTTGAATGACATGAAGAAGATGAGAGAAACAATATTTGGGAGCTGGAAGTAACACTAGGCCACCCCCCCAGTTTAAAGATGAGGAAACTGAAGCCCCTCCTCAGCACGATGAAGTGGTTTGGTCAAGGTCAAGGTCACTCTCTTATCTGGCACTCAGTAATTAATGGCACTGCTACTGCTAGTACTAATGACATAACTAATAATATTATGAATGAGAGTAATAAAAATACTAGTAACAATACTACTGATAATAGTGCTAATGGTGCTAAGATTGTAGAGCACCATGCTTACTGTATACCAGCCACTCTTCTAAGTGCTTTAGCTTATACAGCACGTTAGGTTACTTTCACCTCTGTTTCACAGATGGAGAAACCGAGGAAGAAGAGTACAAGTATTTTGCCCAAAGTCATAAAGCCTGTAAGAGATGGCACTGAGACTCACACCAAGAAGTTGGACCCCAGAACTTGTGCTCTTTTTAATTTCTGAGCTTCATGGCCCCTTGGGTCTTTGACTTCTGGTCCAGTGCTCCTTGTCCTTGGACTATGCATGTAAGGGATTGAGGAGATCCTGAGCATGGGAGTGACATGACATAAGTGGATTTAAAAATTACTGGTTTGGGTGGTCTCAGTGGTCAGGGTGAACTGGAGAAGAAACAAGAACGGCGACCAGGTGGAAGATGGTCTGAGTACAGCCTCGATGAACGTCTGGACCACAGCAGGAATCGAGATGTTTGCGTTGGATGGGAATAATCACTTAGCAAGCATTCATTCTGTAGTACGGATCAGTCTGTCCTGTGCATATCTTCTTAGGAAACAAAAACTCTGTAGAAGGAGGGAAAGGAGAGAGGGTAGAAAACCAAGAAAGGGGAGAACCAGTGCAGTGAAAGGAAGGGGGAAAGGAACAAAGTAGAAGTGGAACAGATATTGATGACTTTACAATATTCCTTACATAGGTCCAGGTCTTGGTGGTTTAATTTACTTTAGGTAAATTCCAAAGCTGATTCCTCATTGCATGAGGGTAAGGAAGAAGAGAACATGACAGATGCTACTTCCTAGTGGGAATGAGAGCTTAACAAGGGGTAGACACCACATTAAGAGCCCAGTTGGTTTTTACAGATCAGGGACTCCTTCAGGGAAGGAGCCATTGGACTTGTCACCCCAAGGGTCACCTCTGCTAGGAGGCATGTCAACAGACAGCCTTCAGCTGTAGAGAGCCTCCTTGTCCAAGGTCCTTGCTTTTGCCATGTGACTCACATCCAGTGGCTGACTCTTGCTGGAACATAAAGGTCAGGACATGTTGGCTCAAGTCAGGCAGCTCTAGCCAGCCATTTACACCCCAGGCTGCAAGGGGACGTCCAGGCTGTTCCTGGACTGTATCACAGCTCCTTTTTCCTCTCCTCCCCACTGCTTCTACCCCTAATGCTTCTACCTGCACCCCACCCCGCCAACATCCTGCCCACTAGAGTGAAGTCCCTCAGAATTTTTTGATTAGATGCAATTTTTCATTTCTGTGAAGTCCTTGGGCACTGGAGGTGAAAAGCCCCTGTATCTATCAGGAGACCTCAAAGTTCTGACAGCTCAGGCTCAGGATCTATGGATAATCAGACCTTCATCAAGGGCGTGTTCATCTTTAAGGGCAAGTAACCCCCAGGGCCTGCTCCAGCAGAAGAGGGCCCGTCCCTGTTATACACAGTGAAGCTCACCAAGTCCAAGGGCGAGCGGGCAGCCTGGGACATGAGAAGCTCAGAAGCTGGGGCCCAGGTGACTCAGCTCACTTATTTCTGGGCTGGGGTCCACTCTTGGCAGGCCAGCCTTGAGTGCTTTCCTATGTGCAGGGCAGCTGCAGTGACCCGCAGTGCTGGACTCCACCTCATCACTGATTGAGCTTCACTATGTCATGGTTTCTGAATACTGGTTCCAAATCCCAAATCCCAGGACAGCAAGCATCTGACTGCTCAGCAGGAGTGAGATGGCCACCTTGTCCAACCACCTGTGGCTGAGACTTGTTGCACAAGTCTCTGCCACCTCAGTAGGGTGCACAGTCTCAGAGCCAGGGACTCTGGGTAAGCTGGGGAGGGAACCAACCAGTGTCAAGGCCAATGTGTGACAAGAAGGCTTCTGAATGAGGTGTGACTAGATTTCTCAAGATACAGCTTTCACAGATAAATATCCAGGATATATTTGGGCATGGACCAGATGTGGTCTGGGCACATACAGTCCTGGCATGTGCGATCTCCAGTCTGGCACGTGTACGGGAAGCCAGGATAAAGAGGAACAAGAATTCTATTTCAAAAGAAAGAGGATAGGCAATGAATAGCTGTTTTAATTTATTATAAGCTGGACCAAGGAGACCAGAAAGCAGAGAAGACTCTGTGAGCTGCCTCTGATTAGTTCTAAGAATAATCGCCTGAGTGTGGAGTCAGCTATTTAAGGGAATCAGCCCATATTTGATTGCTGAGCTCTCATTCAGTCTGGAAGTAATACTTCCATTGGCATTTTGTTAGGACAGCTGCCCTCTGATGTTCATGTTCAAACCCAGGACGTGAGCAGTTTCTCAAATATCCACCAGATGGTACCTTCCCACCAGAAATTAGGTTTCAGGTTATGGAAATCCAAATTGTTTTTCCACCCCACAGACAAGCTATAGAACGAGATGCCTACTCTGGCTATGGTTACAGGAAAAGAAGATCATATGAATGAATCTTGGGGCAGGGGCAGTGGGGATGCCTATAGTGTTTTTATTTTCAAGAATATGGAAACAATGTGTAGTGTAGTGTCTTTTTTGTGATGGCAGAGCCACTTGCAGGTGTGAGGAACAGGGTTACAGAGAAGGCCAAGGTGAGGGAAGGGCTCTGAGGTAAGCTCCCCAGGGGCCTGGCCATAAAAGTCCTCAATGATGCCTTTGTGTTATCTCACAAGTTTGCAAATACCTTTGAGTATGCACAGGGCTGTTGGAGTGCTCAGGAATGCTAGCCAGTTGTCCTGTAAAAGAAAGCCTTTATTGGAGAGACTTCCTCATTCCTTCGACCATTTGGGTTCTAAGGCCCAAGACATAATCTCCCCAGGTTGTACAGCATCCTTGGTCAGGGAAGATATCTAACCTTTACTGTGCGGAGACCACCGTGTCCTGTTTCAATTGGTGCTTTCCTACTTTTAACACTGAGTGCGGAGACCACCGTGTCCTGTTTCAATTGGTGCTTTCCTACTTTTAACACTGAGTGTAAAGCAAACCTACGTGATTGGCATTCCTGGTTGCCTGGAACGCACACACTGGGGACATTGCTAGACCTTCATACACATTCAATGAGCTGGAGAGTGACAGTGGGATAATATTTTCAAATTATAAATCATTTTATTGTTGGTATTTTCTTACCAGATGCCCTTGTGCCATTTAGCCAGTGAGATGCTTGTCAGGAAAGAAAGTTGTTTTTGGCTTTTGAGTTTCAGAATTTTAGGCATTACTCAGTAGATTTGGGTAAATCAGTAGATGTGGTAGATCTGTGCAAGTTTCTTAGCTTAGGGAGAGAGAGGAGAGTGGTGTGGTGATAAGAGATCGGGTGCTGGTGGGCCTGTGCGCAGGGAGGCTGCATTGTTCTCACTCACCCTTAGCCATGGTCTCTGGGGAGGGGTGGGTTTGTGGAATCTCCAGTGAGGGGCCTGTGCTGTCCCAGCTGGGGAGAACATAGGAAGGTTGTGAAAATCTCAGAGAGGATAGGGCTATTCTCTTGCCCCAGAGTAGAGGACCAGAGGAATCCAGGTGTCTTTAAGAAGCACAGAACCAGCATGGTGTGGCTCAGTTGGTTGATGCATCATCCCATAACCAAAGATTGTGGGTTCAGTTCCTAGCCAGGGCACATACTTAGGCTGTGGGTTCGATCCCTGGTTTGGGCATGGTCCAGATGTGGTCTGGGCACATACAGTCCTGGCATGTGCGATCTCCGGTCTGGCATGTGTATGGGAAGCCACCAGTCAATGCTTCTCTCATCAATGTTTCTCTCTCTCTCTCCATTGCTATCTCTCTAAAAGCAACGAAAAAACATCCTCAGGTAAGGATTAAAAAAAAAAAGTAGCACAGAATCTGTGCCTGGAAGGTACTTCTGAAAGTGTACCGGGATGCAGAGTCCCTTCCAAATTCATGTGCACCTGGAATCTCAGAACGTGGCCTGATTTGGAAATAGGGTCTTTGCAGGTACTACGGGAGCATCCCCCCAAAATTGGAATTATCTTCTGGAGTGCAAGCAAGCACCTTCTAGTACAGTCTTCCCCAGCTAGGTGAGTGTTCTAGGAATCCATCTGTATCAGTGTGCCAGCTGGTGTTCTTGTGAGAGGCTGTGTTCAGCTTCAGTGAATTTTTTTGAAGACTCAGTGTGTTTGCCCATTTCATAATGGGTGATTTATGAGCACACCTGTCCACACCGTGCTGAGTATTCCACAGTTTTTGACCAAAAACGGCATGACCCCATGCCTCACCCTCCCTATTCAACTGATCTCACCTCCAGAGACCTTTTTTGTTTGTTTCCCAGGTTGAAAAAAGTCCTCAAAGGGAAACATTTTGCTGATGTGGAAGAGGTGAAACAAAAAAATGGAAAAAGCACTAAAAGGCACAAAAATCGACAACTTCAAAGACTATTTTGAACAGTGGAAAAAAACTCTTGATAGGTCTATTGCATCAAATGGAGAGTACTTTGTAGGTGACTGAAGTTTAATGAGAATAAATGCACAATTTTTCAAAAAATAAATTCTAAGGTTTTTTGACCCCTCCTCATGTAATCAGGTTAAGATGAGATCATACTGGATTAGGGAGCTGTAATCCAATGATTTAGTGTCCTTATAAGTAAAAGGAAGTTTGGACATAGAGATGCACACACAGATAGAAGGTGACCTGTGAAGACGGAGGTGGCGACTGGAGGATTTCAGCCAAGGAATGCCAAGAATTGCCAGTATCCAACAAAGCCAGGAAGAGGCAAGGACGGAGTCTTCCTTAGAGCCTTCAGAAGAAGCATGGCCCTGTGGATCACTTGATTGCAGACGCCCAGCCTCCAGAAGTGTGAGGGTAAATTTCTGTTATTTTTAAGACACACAGTTTGTGATTCTCTGTTTCAGCAGCCCTAGCAAAGTAATGCAGACAGGAATAAGGATGAAGGGGAAGCAGTCATGTAGGCCACACCCAAGGAGCAGGTGAGGAGAGAGAAGTCTCTGTAGAAGCCAGCACAGAGAGAGGACAACTGAGCACTGGGTGGGACCACTTTAGCGTAGGTTGTCTGCAGCAGGAGTCCTGAACTATATGAGATGATGTTTCCAACATCAGGAAAAACAAGGTTTAAAACAGAAATTGAGTAATAAAAAAGTAACCATTACTTTTGAAACTTTTAAAAAACTATTTGTGTTTGTAAATTAAAATTTAATACCAATTACAAACCCATCCCCTTATTTAATTCTTTGAAGACTAAGGACCATTATCCATGATTGATGGTCAAGGAATGGAACATGGAGTGGGTCGAGGCCACCAAAGGGTCTGCTGTGGTGGTGGGACTCAAGGCCACCTGTGCCCATTTGCCAAGCCTTCTTGCCATTCATTATCCTTTCTGCTCTTTTCTTACTATGTGCCTGATACTTTGACCAAACAGGGCTGGCCCCTGGCCCCTGACCCCTGGCCCCTGAACACAGCCCTTTGCTTTCCCCTTGAGCCCTTAAATCAGATTCTTTCTTCACTGGGCAGGTCCTTCCTTTCATATTTCCTGTCAAAATTCTACCTCTTATTCCAGGCCCAGCTGGTAAAGCCTTTCTGAGTTTCCAAATGAGTGGTCATCTCTTCTTCAACTCTGGCGATCATTTTGCAGTGTTTGTGCTAGCAACAACCCCACCCTACTTCCTTCCCCTTGGTGTCCCTATAGCTTGGTGCCCCCTCTCTATGGCAAGTCTCACAGGGCAGGTGGACACCAAGCTAATGTTACAGAGACATTATTTGTTCGGTGTAATCATTATTAAAAACACCACTGTATTCCACAATGCACTAGGGATAGTATCTCCTGGTTTGTGACTGCAGCAGGCCCTTGATGAATTGGGGTATCGTCTCTGACACTAGTGGCACTAGTCCAATAGACAGAAGACTCCCTGACATCAGGGCGAGAATATCATAAGCACAAATTGGTGTGACCTGTGACTTTCCAGAGAGGTGAAGGCAGAATGAGCTTCTGGGGCTTCTCTGTCTGAGACCTGGTCTGCCAGCTTCCCTGACACTGGCTGTTCATCTTCACTCTTGTACCTTCCTGTCTGCTGATGTCTGAAATCCCTCGAACTGGCCACACACACCTGCTTTCTGGAATCAGAGATAAGACAGGAAGGCAGGTTTTCCTGGGAGGGAGAAGTAATTTAAATTTTCACTGACATCTAAGCTGCTGATAGCAGATTCTTTTCTAAGAACAGGGTTCAACCAGGGGGAGGAGGCTGGGCAGGGAGAGGGCAGAGGACCATGGGTGAGTGAAAAGGAGGTAACAGTGGGCAGCAGAAAAAGGCCCAGGGGACTCAAAGGTAAAGTTTATACACACCCCTAGGTCTTTTTTTATTTTTATTTTTATTTTTTTGTCATAAGCTCTGTCTGATTCTGACAGTCTGTGCTACTGGACCTCTGACTTTTATTTCACAAACCTGAAGTTATTTTCTAATAACATTCTGGAACACCAGAATGTTGTCATTATTTATTTGACTAAAGAAGAACATTAAGAATAAACAAACCAACCAAAACCCTTACCACAAATGGTGACCTTCATTTCATAAAGAGAGGATGTTCTAATGACAGATCATTGGGAAAGACAATCAGAATAAAAGATATTGCTTTAAATTGGATAGGTATTTATGGGAAAAAATGACTACTTTGCCCTAGTTTGTCTCCCTTTGTTGAGGGCCTAGAAAAATGTCAGGCAGAGACTGGCATTCTGGTACCAACTGTCTTTGAGAATCACTGAATCCACTCTGATTTAGAACTCAGTTTATAGTTCAAGATGCCATGCCGCCCTCTGGTGGCCAAAAGGAGCAGCTGCAGTGGCTAATGGTGTGTCGCAACACACTTAGGGCCTTGTCATGTTAATTACATTCTCTACATATTTCACCTACCAAGCACTAATCTTGGAGTCCATGAAGACACAGACAACCAGGGCCTTGCTGTCAAAGAGCCTTCTATAACACAGATATTTTAAACAAAAGTTAGCAAAAATGTTTGGATTTGTCTGTTGAAAGGTCAACTCCCCAATGAAGCACTTAACTGTGTCCCGAGGCCCAGAGCCATCACAGACACGTGTGTGTGGGGAACGCAGTCTGTCAGCATCAGAGCAGTCTGTGACCTTGTGCACAGCTAGCCACCTACCCTGTCCTGTCCCGCCCTGCCCAGAGGCTGGAAAGTGGCCGTGTAGAGCAAATGTGGCCGTGCCGTGTCCTCACAGTGCATTCCTATGCTCAGCTCTTCAGTAGTCTAAATCCTACTACTTGGCCATTCCTACATCAGGCAAATCTACCTTTCCCATGAAGTCATCCCATGCTTACTCAAGCCCACAATGACCTCTAGGCCCTCAAGACTACTCTTTACCATCATTTTTTCTAATTTTATTTTCTAGTTAGACAAAAAATTCCTTGATAACTAATGTTGTGTTTTAACAGTTTTCAATCCATTTCTCCTCAAATTATATCCCAGAGCTCTCAATGATCTCTTTTATTATATAGAGAAATGTCCTGCTTTATTTCAAATATTAGTACTAGCCTATGCCTCATCAAAATAACTTCTCATCAAAGATGGGAAATAGTTAAGTCAGTATAGACTAAGTTATTTGGCTATAACAAACAATCCCTAAGATTCTAGGCTTAAAACAACAAAAGTTTATTTCTTCCTAATGCTTTCTATATGACCTATGTGGGCCCCTTGGGGATAGGGGTGCCAGAATTAATAAAGAAAAATATAGGACCCCAGCTGAGTTTGAATTTCAAATAATCAATGAATTTTTTTATATGTATGTCTCCAAAAGTGCATACTAAAATTATTATTTTATGAAATTTAAAATTTACCTGGGCAGCCTGTATTTTATCTGGCCACTCCATATTGGGTCTCTGCTCAACATCCTCATTCTGGGCTCAGGCTAATGGTGTGTCCACTATGTGAATATTTCAGCAGGAAAGGAGATGTGGCAATTAGTACACTGGCTCTTGAGTTTTCCTTTGGAAGTAATAGACATAATTTCCAATCACATTTCTTTGGTCAAAGTGAGTCATTTCACCATTCTTAGCTTCAAAAAGGTAGGGAAATAGAATTCAACAATGTTCACGATGAGACAGTTCCAGGCTAGACAGTTTGAGCTTGTGAAAAGCTCAAATTACTGCCCCAGTTAATTATTTTCTTGTAAAAGCTGCTACAAAATACTACTTTTCAACCTTATTATACTGTAATAAATAATATCAAGTATAATCTTTATCCTTGTCATTTCTATCTAATGGTTTACCATTCATTTCTAATAAGCAGACATATCCATTTAAATATGTGAAGGCAACTCAATATTGCCCTTTTCTTCTTTGCATTAAACACTTCCCCATTGTGTCCTCTTCGGATATTGTGTCCTCTTTGGGTATTGTTTCTAGCCCTTTACCATCTGGTCACTCTTTACTTAGTTATATCTGACTATTCAGTGAACATAGTGGGAAAAAATGGAAAAAGTACTTTCTTGTAAAGAGAAACCGAAGACGACTTCTCGCACAGCTCTTTGTTTTTGATCAAGGGCATTGCCTGCAGATGATCAGCAGTTTCTCAACCCTCAGTTGCAATAGAATCACTGGAGAGATTAATTAATGAGGTGCAGGCTTCTCTGCCAGACATTCTGATTCAGTGGCCTTGATAGGGCCTGGGTGTGTGTGTATTTTCATAGTGTGTTCTGCTAATTTATGGCTACGTAACAAACCAACCCAAAACTAAAGGGTTTAAAGCAAAAGTAATTTGTTATTATCTTTTCTGGTTAGTTCTGGAGGCTGACTAGAATCAAACATATAAAAAACCAACTAACATTTTAAGAGAATTGTATGGGCAAAGAAGCTATTAGTCTGGAGAAAAAACAGACTGTTCCCATTTGATACTTAAAACGACCTTGCATTCCTAACATTTTATAGGTAGGACAGAGACTGGGAGCTGTGTTCAGCCCCCAACAGAGATCATATTTTTTTTTCTTTCTTTTCTTTATACTTGTTTAGATACAGTTGTCTCCACCTACCCCCTACCACTCCCCACACCCCAGCCATCCCCACTTGCCACCCTTGACCCTAACCCCCTCTGGTTTTATCCATGTGTCCTTTATACATGTTCCTGAAATATCTTCCCCTTTTCCCTCTCATTAGCCCACCCACCTCCCTTCTGCTTACTGTCAGTTCTTAATTTCGGTGTATCTGGTTGTATTTTGCTTGCTTGTTTGTTTTGTTGATTAGGTTCCAGTTAAAGTTGAGATCATCATATGGTATTTGTCTTTCACCGCCTGGCTTATTTCACTTAGTGTAATGCTCTCCAGTTCCATCCATGCTGTCATGAAGGGTAGGGGCTCCTTCTTTCTCTCTGCTGCGTAGTATTGCACCATGTAAATGTACCAGAGTTTTTTGATCCACTCATTCACTGATGGGTGCTTAGGTTGTTTCCAACACTTGACATATTTCTTTTGATATGTAGCCAAGGAAGATAATGAGAAAAGAAGGAACTTCCAGTGGACAGAGCCAAAGCAGATAGAGTGCAACAGACTGGGAGTTTCCTCTGAAGAATGAATCAGAGTGGGCTAATCAAGGAATATGCCTCACCCTCAGGAAAAGTTGTTGCTCACATCACAGGCTTGGGGAGACTTTCAAATTACTATGGGTCAGGGCCTGCTGTATGCTTCTATGTTTCCATTTTTACTGGACAGGCTTATTGTGTCTTTTTCCTAATTTCATATTGGGTTTGCTTGTGGCAGCAGATGACGTGTTTTCTAATTTTTTAGGTGTCCCCACCCAAAGGAAGCACCCCAAACTTGTCATAGTGGTGGTCCTGCCATGTACACAGATCCTGGACTTTGATCTCAGAGCAGCACCTGGAGGGGAGTTTTGGGTTGTCTCCCTTGGGGAGGGAAAAGTGTCTTTTCGTTTGGGAAGGGGAGAGAATTGTGCATTTGGTGTCCAGGAAACAGACTATGGTGAATTACATTACTATTAACCAGGTATTGGGGTGCCCTTCTCTGCATAATCTCTCCTTGTGGGAGAATTCTATCTCCTGTTAAATTCAGTGTGACCATTTGACTTGCTTTGACCAATGACTTGTGTGTATGACAGGTGCCACCTCTGAACAGAAGCACTAAGAGCCACTTATTCATCCTTATCTCTGCTATGACAATGGGCAGTGTTCCATATAGAAGCTACTTTCTCAGTCTTGATCTTGGAGTAAAGATGATGCAGAACAAAGGCACAGCCAACCCACAATAAAAGCAGCATACAAAAAATTGAGATGGTGGCAAGTCAATGTAAGTCAACTTACCTGTTGAGGTGCTCTGTTGTTCTGGTGACACCTCAGCCTTGACTTCCTCATTACAAAGTGAAGATATTTGTGTGACACTGGGAAGGATGAGAGGATGAAAGAGGTGGTACCCACAGTTGATTCTACGAAGTGAAACTGAGTCTCAAGTATTGAGGTACATTAAAGATGGCTGAAAATTCTTTGCTACTCATCTCTTTGAATTTGGAACAGCCTTAGATGTCCAACAGGACAACTAGACTGATAGGATGTGGCAACCGTCATACTGCATGACTTCCAAGTCTAGGTTCAAGGAAGCCTTGATGAGGTCTGACTCTCCTGAGACTGCCATGTTGGCTTGGCATGTAGGTGCTCCAGCTGACAGTCCAGCTGAGCCCAGGCTTCTGGCCAGTCCCAAAATAAGAATGAAGTTGTCCTGAACCCTCTAGTCCAGCCTACCATCTAAATACCACAGACTGACTTCAGCTAATGCCATATAGAACTGATATGTCCTCCAACTGAACTTGGCCTAAATTCCTGACTAACAAAATCTTAAGATATAATAATGTGGTTTTGTCTTTAGCAACTAAGATGATAGAACTGATACATATACACTTTATAGTTACCCCTACGTATCTGATCTTCCTTTCCTCTTTATCTAGATCCTCATGTTGCATGCCTGGATGCTTTGACCAGATTTCATGAGTGGAAGATATGATTAGCCTGGGATCTCCATCTTCAACAGGGGTGGTCCAGATAAACTCTTCATTCAAACAGGGATTGGGCTACACTGCAGGTCCAACTCTGTTTTCAGCTTAAATTCAAGAAGTAGCCAATCTAGTGTTTAATGAGGTCTATGGGGGAGGAACTGTGCTAGATGGTAATATTAGAGGTCTCTCTCTTTCACATATATATATATGAGAGAGAGGTGACTGTATACACACATATACATATATATACACATATACATACATATATACACATATACACATATACATATACATACATATACACACACATATACATACATACATATATATATATATATATATATATATATATATATATATATATGGTCTGTCCAGAAAGTATTCAGCTGTGTAATATGAAAAGTAGAGACATTTATTGAAGAAGATAAAAGAGACATTGTACATAGGACAATTATGGCTTATGATTCGGTCCCTTTTAAAGTAGTCACCTTGGGACCTCACACCCTTCTCCCAGCATCATTAGTAACTACAGCACAGTGTTCCTTCTGCTCTGGTAGCAGAAGCCACAGAACAAATTTTGCCATAACAGGTTTCATGGCAATGATCCTGTGCCAAAATCTCAGACATAGTAGTTTTTGGAATCCTCAGATCAGCTTCTAGTTTTCACAGTCAGTTGCTGATCTGTGTTGACTGCAGCCTGTACACTTGCAACATTCTCAGGTGTTTTGCTTGTTGCAGGCCTCCCAGAATGTGGATGACTTTCAACAGAGTCTTGACCACCTTTGAAGTGTTTGTGCCGCACTTTCATTTGTGCTGCACTCATTGCATCGTCCTGAAAAGCCTTCTGAATCATCCAAATAGTTTCCACAGAGGAATGTTTAAGCTCAACACAAAATTTGATACAGATTCATTGCTCTACTCACTCAGTCATTTTTTTTTCCGGACACATAGAACCTTTATTGAGCTTCTGTGCTGCGGAGTGAGTGATGTGCCAGACAGGGATCTTTCCATATCAGGCCCAATTGTGGCTGTGACCTCCTTGCCCTGGATGCCCACACCTCCCCCTCTGACACCCATTTGTTGATCACGTGCAACACCCCGAAGTGGCTGGATCGCTTGCCTTACTCTCCATCCCCAGTGTCTGGGATTCCCTGGCAGCCCTGGGTGATACTCTGCGGGGTCTGGGGATTGGGGGCTGGGGTCTGGGGCTCCTCAGGATCTCTGTATCACCACCTGGAACCAGCAGGCCGGCAGGGCTACCATGGAGGTGGTAACCAGGCTCTTGATGCCCAGTGTGCTGAGGGTGCTGTGTAGGAGTCCACAGGTGAAGGCCAGGAACTTAGGTGCTTCCTCCACATACTGTAGGCCTGAGGCCAGTGGGACAAGCAGGGGGAGCTGTTGTCCTGCAGGATGTAGGTCCTCTGGTGGTTGGTGTGGAGGCTGTCCATCTGCTTTTGGAACACCACCACCCACAGGTCTTTGTACAGCAACTTGAGGACATCCAGCTCCTCCCTGAAAGCCAGCGTCTCCCAGGGCAACCTCTTGCCCAGGGCTTGGCCCACACAGAAGTCCATGCTCTCCAGGTTCATCTTCTGTTCGCTGGGGCTTGGGATCGGGGTTGGGTTTGTGCACTCACAATTCCGCCACCATCTCTGTGTGTAGAAACTCAAACAGAACTGCGTCCCCCATTTGTCTGCCTCTCGTGCTTAACTACAGCTCAGTACTCAGTCATTTTGAATGTGACAGCCTCACAGTACACATGCTCACTCAACAGTGTCTACCACCCCCCATTGATTAGTACAGTGAAGTTGTCATTGTTCATGCATGCACATTCCAGTCCACTCTCCTTGGCTGCCAGGTTATATCAATGTCATGCAAACCTTTCTCGTTATGTTACCAATGGCTGGACTTTTTAAATATGTAGCTGACCAGTTCACTGCAGTTTAACAATGCATGCATATGCTTAATTAACTTGTTCCTTGGAGTTACACTGTGTGGCATTTTTTTTAAGATTTTATTTATTTATTTTTAGAGAGGGAAGGGAGGGAGAAAGAGAGAGAGAGAGAGAAACATCAATGTGCGGTTGCTGGGGACTGTGGCCCGCAACCCAGGCATGTGCCCTGACTGGGAATCGAACCTGCGATGCTTTGGTTCGCAGCCCGCGCTCAATCTACTGAGCTATGCCAGCCAGGGCGCATTTTTTTATTTTATTACACAGATAAGTGAAGCCAGGCAACACAACCAGTATATGCCAGAGATAGGATTTGAATACAGTTTATCCATAAAGCATGATTTATAAAACTTCAGGAGAAGATACACACCTTCATTTTGCAAATGAGAAGATTGAGGACCCGGAAAATGAAGTAGTATCACTGCTGTGCTGCATTACTAACTACAAATTCTCTGGGCAATAAGACTCCAGCCTGGCCCTAAAGGCTCTAGAATACAGACCAAAGCTGTGTTGAGTTAGTGTCTTCAGAATTGCTGCTTCTTAGGGAAGGAGCTAGAGGGTTGATATTCATACAAGCAGTAGCCTGTGCTTGTATGTTTCCAAGGAATGTGAGTCTTTGATCATCCTCCTGTGTGGCTCCTGGCTTGGGGGGTGGAAGGCTGCATTTTGGCTGATAAAGGGTTGGTGGGCCCAAAGTGTGAGACTGGTAGCATGAGCTTTTTTCTGGAGAAAGTGTCCTCCTATGAAACCATCCATCCCTGTGGTCTGCAATAAGTCACAGAGATAGTTTCATATTTGATTCAGGGCATGAAAAACAGAGAAACAGTACATTGGTGGGGCTGTTTACAACTCACAAATAACTCAAAGCCATTCCTGGCTTGTCCTGGATTTTTCAGTCTGCCTCAACGGCAAGATCCAAGTCTGCATCTATCAGCAGCAGGGGGAACTGGGAAGAGGATAGTGTGGAACTTGAAATACTTACAAATTGAACAGGGACCCTGTGTGACTTGGATAAACAGAAACCAAATAGAGTTAGAAACTCTCAGTTGAAGTCTCTCTGGAGATTAAGTATTTATGAAGCACTTTGTACTCACAAAGTGAATTTTAATCATTCATCATCTAAACTCCCAATATCACAGTAGCATGTAAGTATTTGTGTTATGGCTGAAGACCCAAACTGAACCCACTAAGAAAGAGGACATTTTTATACACTAGGGAACAGTTTTTAATGCTGTTATGAAGCAGTTTCAGGAATTTTTAAAACAAATGTCTGAGTCTTGATCTAGATACACCGTGGCCATGCAAGCTTATGACCCCTGTGGACGGCACTTCTGAAAGGTCCGCCTGTCTTGTCGGCAGGTGGCAGTGACAGGTGGGCACTTCCTGGTGAATCTCTCACAACACTTTATTCTTCATTCCACGACATGATGATTTGCCTTTGTGTAGCCCTTGGTGTTCCAAGGTGACCAAATGACATATTGGGATGTTGATGATTTTGGCTATGTGTGTGGTTGAGAAGATGACACCAGTTCATTTTCATTCAGAATTCGAGGTGAAAAATGAATAGGATTTTGACAGTTGAAGCTGTGGGCACAACCTGGGGCTGACTATGGCTCTTTCTGAAATCACCAAGAAGCTTCTAAGAAGCTGCAGCTACATCTTTTTCCCTTCTAACCGTTCAAATGATCCTGTTTCCAGAAAGACTTCTTTACTTAGTCTACCTTATCTCTCTAGTTGTCTAAAGCCCTACTTCACTTTTTAGTTAGAATTATTGACCATAGGATACAAAAGAAATTTTATAGATCATTTGCTTCAGCCCTCTTATTTTACTGATGAGGGAACCAAGATTCTAAAAGGTTAAAAAGAAGACTAGAATCCAAGGGTTCCAAGTCTTCCTTCCACCCTCTATGTCAAAATCTTATGCATTTGATATTATTAAGTGTGTTCCCATAGCTACACTGAATGCTTTGCACAGGGCTCATCCATAGCACAGCCAACTGGCAACTGACTGGTAATGGCTGTGTGGTGTGCTGTGTTGAGGAGTCAGTCTGGCCCTCGCTTCCTGGTCAAGTTTCTTCCCAAATGTGACCTCTACTAAGAGGACTTTGACCACTCTAGCTAAAGTGCCTTCCCTTTCCCATCCTTGCAGCCACACTCTATCTCCTTTGGTAGGACCTCACATTCTCTGAAATGACTTGTCTTTTTTTGTGTGCTGCCTTCTTGTCCCACTAGAATGTAAGCTCTGAGAGGGCAGCTACTTGGTTTACCTTGTCCACTGCAGTGTCCACTGTGCTTATTAGATGCTGATATGTAGAAAACAGTAAATACTTGTGGACTAGATAGTCGATGCTGTGATTGGTTTGTGATGTCTGCTATGGACTATGGAGGGACATGTCATGATATCGGGGCCAGCTTTTGTCATTATTGGATTGGTTGTTGTTGGCCAACCAATCCTGGATGTGGAACTGGAATTATTTTGACTGTCAGCCTGATTCTGGTCCTACTTCTGTTGACAAGTATCATAGGTGCTCTGGAAATAAGAATTTCCCTTAATCCCAATTAATAATTTAAACAGAAAAAGGCAAGTTTTCTGCTGTTATTGTCTTTCCTCTACAGTATATTTTATTTATCATGGGACTTATACAATAAAACAAAATGCTTTACACAATAAATATTTACTTACTGACCATTTGTTTTTTTAACGTTATTTTAAAGGGATTTTCAGTGTTGATGCTAACCTGACATACTGTACCATAGTACACACTAAGCAGTACCTAGTACACAGAGCACATTGGTGGGAGTAATTGAGACTTAAGTGTACAAAGCTATGAGCAAAGTTCAGGTATATATCCAAATTAAACTCTTCTAAAGTAGAGTGAACAGTATCCATTACCTTAGCTCTGATTATTTTCTGTTCTCATCCAGCCTCTCCTGGAAGTCAATATTTGAAATAGGTTAGTGTGAGGCTGCAGAGGCTTGAGAAAAATAAAAGACCAAAGAGGGATTTAGTACTTAAATGTGTTTATGAGTTCATCTATATTTTTATCTCTTTTTAAAGAATTGTGGTATATATGGAAACATTTGTAGTATGTAGAGGCCTTTGGAAATGGGGTCATTTTTTATCTAATTGATACTGTTGTTTCATGTTGAAATCAAACTCTGATTTAATATCTCCTAGGACTCTGGGGTTGTATAGCATCTATACTCCTTTAAATTTGATAGTGTCAATATGACCTGACGTTTAATTATTTGCATAGCCCATTTAAAGTTACAACAGCAACAGGCTGTGAGAGTTTTTTTCAAGCTTTAATACTCTTTCTAAAAATATGTTTTTCATAAATTACTTTGCTGTCTGGCAGGCCATCACATTTTTTCAGTTCCTGTAATAAAATGGAAGTGGTGCTATGAAGGTATGAAATGTGAAATGTGGAGAACAGCATGGTTAAACCAGAGCAGACACTGATCAAGTCCATTAATCAAAGTGTCTTTTTAAATCTCTGCAAGTGAGCGCTGTAGAATGTAGGGATTTGATTAAAAAGGAAATGTAAAGCGGCAGAAGAGGCCAATGGCTGCCTGGGCAGACCACATCTCAAACCCTCTGATTAGAGCACACACGTAAGAGCTATTGTTTTCAATGAGATTTGTTTCCCTGGGTCATCTTTTGGAGTTTATTTGCTAAGAAAAGATGGATTTGAGTTGCAGTGTCTCCTCATAGCTATCAGAAAGTCACCAAATCAATATTTCAGGAGCTTTAAAAACTTTTCAGGATAGTTTGTTTTATCTTTTCATTTTTCGATCTTCCTGACTTATCCTGATAAGCCACTAGGAATGAATGGGAAGAATCAAAGCCATTTCCCAGCCTCCTGGACCAGGCAAATGGGTCCATTCACCCTCCAAAGTGCTGAGCATCACAGGAGTAGCAGGGTTGGAAGAGGGCAGATGCGTTAAGGTATGTGAGTTTGAGTGGTTTGTGAGACTTGGCGGGGAGGGGGAGTTAGGTCTGGATTTGGACTTTGAGTCCTTCTGGAACATATTTGAGATTCAAAAAACATGGGATGGAAACCACTAATGTGTAAAAAATGGAGAACGTGTAGGGCATCAGGACAGAGCCCTGGAAAATGTTCACATTTAATAAGAAGTAGAGTGTTATGGGCTGAGTGTTTATGCTCCCCCCAAATTCATATGTTAAAATTCTCACCCCCTAAAGTGATGGCATTTGAAGGTGGGGCCTTTGGGTTGGTAGTATTGGATTAGTGAAGCGTGCAGTCCCGGCTCTCCCGGCCCGCTGTGTACACACAAAACACTGTGGATGACTCGTCGAAACATGAGAAATAATCATGCACAGAAACAGTTTTCTGTGGGGAAGTAAAGAACGGAGTAGCCACTCTCCAAGTCTGTGAGCGCCCCTTCCTTTTCTCCAGTGTGTTTTTATTGAGAAAGTAGACACAGTTTGTGGATTCACAGTCTGGCAGAAGGGATCAAAGGGAACACATAACTTCCAAATATGCTAACAGAGTTTCTGTTGTGATTCTGGGCAGAGATTGGAGTTTTATCATATGAAAGGACTACAGGTTCCAAAGGTTTCCTGACTGTGCCTTCAAATTCCAAGTTAATAACATCCTTCAGCAAACAGATCTCACAGGATCTTGCATATTCTATGTCCCAGGCCTGATTACCCTGGGGGTCCGCTGTCTCCAGTCTGAGCTGCCCCCTTTGGCTGTTTGCTTAGCCCTGAGAAGGGCTGAAGACAGAGGCAGCAAGGAGACTTGGATTTCTCACATCTGAGTACAAAGACTCAGGCTAAGAGGGGGCAGGGGTTAATGTCAATCACCCCTTCCTTCCCACAGCCCCTTCATTTATTTCCACAGTCTCGTAAGTCTCTTCCCAGAGGCCTTTACATGATCAGAACCTGGCTTAGGTTGCCCCACCCATGAGGAGTCTTACCCGTCATTGGTAACTGATCAAGCATTTAAAGACCAGGCACAGAACAAGTTAGCGTTCATGCCAGGGAAATAAGTTTTGTTTCCTTAGTGGCTCCTGATTCGGAGGTCTCTCACTCAGCCTAAGTCACAGGGGGTCACAGCTTCCTGAGACCAGGCAGGGCGGTCCCCAACAGATTAGGTCATGAGAGTGGGCCCCCTTCATGGAATTAGTGGCCTTATAAGAAGAGGGAGAGAGAGAAATATATCTCCCCTTACAAGCATGCACCAAGGAAAGGTCACGTGAGGACATAGAGAGGTGCTGTCTGCAAGCTGGGAAGAGACCTCTCACCAGGGACTGAGTCCGCTGGCATCTTGATCCTAAATTTCCAGCCTCCAGAGCTGTGAGAAATAAATTCATGCTGTTTAACACCCAGACTGCTTTTTATTTTTACTTTTTATTTTTTTTATTTTGGTTATGGTAGCCTGAGCTAAGGCATGGAGCCTATTAAAAAGAATGAAAGGATTGATGAGAAGGCTAAAGTGACATGCATGGAATAGTGGCTTCTTGGTGGTTAAAGGATTAGACAGATATAAGAAGAAATGGTAAGAACCCTGAAACCCCAATCCAAAAGAACCTATGCACCCCAATGTTAATAGCAGCACAATTTACAATAGCCAAGTGATGGAAGCAACCTAGGTGCCCATCAGTAAGTGAATGGATCAAAAAACTATGGTACGTTTACACAATGGAATTCTATGCAGCAGAAAGAAAGAAGGAGCTCCTATCCTTTGCAATGGTATGGATGGAACTGGAAAGCATTATGCTAAGTGAAATAAGCCAGGCGGTGAAAGACAAATATCATATGAACTCACCTTTAACAGGAACCCAATCAACAAAACAAACAAACAAGCAAAATACAACCAGAGACACTGAAACTGAGAATAGGCTGACAGTGACAAGATGGGAGAGGGGAGGGAATTTCAAGAGAAAAGGGGAAGGGTTTGCAGGAACAAGTATAAAGAACGCATGGACAATAACAAGGGGGATTGGGAATAGGAGAGAGGTGGGGAGAGCTGGGCGATGGGCTGGGATGGGAGTAAAAGGCAGAAAATTGTACTTGAACAACAATGAAAAAAAAAGGTCCCAACTGGAGGTATTTTTTGGACTCTATTAGTTTATTCTGGGCTTATATCTTTGTGTCATCATCAGTGTGCATGATATATGACAGTTTTAGGAGGAATAAACTAGTGAAGAAACACTCAAAGGATATTTTTTACTTGATTGTGCCCATTCTCATCACCCAAAAGGTTTTTATTAAAATTTTATAGTTTTTTTTGTACTGCAGTGGTAGCAACTATTCATTATTTTCTAGGAAAAATAGAAAATTTAAATTATTATACAGAAAATCAAAACATATACTTAAAAACCCCTTCATAATATTACTATCTAGAGAAACTTATTTTAAGATCTCAG
The DNA here is from genome assembly GCA_004024845.1 of Tonatia bakeri. Lineage (NCBI taxonomy): Eukaryota > Metazoa > Chordata > Mammalia > Chiroptera > Phyllostomidae > Tonatia > Tonatia bakeri. The sequence goes on from PVIA01008626.1 coordinate 44,906, forward strand.
GTAGTGTATGTTCTTCCTTACACTTTCACTCTCTGTTACATTTATATCATATATACGTTTCCATATATGGAGCTGAACTATATATATGCACTGTATAAATAGTGGGATCATATTACTTTAAAACCCACCATTTCAACCTAATGAACTCATTCAATGCCAATAATATTTATCCACAGAATAACTTGAAATGGCTAAAACTGCCTTCTGTTGTTGGACATTAGGTTGCTGTTATAGACAGTATTGTGGTGACTATCCTTATGGCCAAAAATTTACATTCTTAATTGGCTCTTTTGATTAACTTCCTTAAAGTAGAATTGTAGGGCCAAAAGGTGTTCACACTTTTAAGAAGTGACAATTAGTGCTCATTTGTTTGTGTGCTGGATTTATGGAACATCAAGACATACTCTTCAGTTCAGAATTTGTTGAAAGTGACTGACCCATTACCATTTTATTGTAACCTATATATAGTTCACCATCATATTTATATAACATAAAAGCAAAAAAAATTACAGCAAGTCTTGATGGTAACTTTTACTTCTTTCACACCAAGGAAGTGGCTAAAACCTATGACCACAGGGGTCTCTTTTAGACTATTTTAGATATACTTCTACTTATTTCGTGTTGCACTTATCTATGCTAACTTCTTAGTAATAGTATTTACTAAGTAAATAAATACTAAGTAAATACTTAATAAATACTTGTCCAAAGTTCTGTCTTAAAACATAGAATTTTTCTTAACTAATGTCTTTGGAAGATCTTTCTGTTTGCTAGTGAAGGCTTTTCTACGGAGCGGAAATGTTTCTGTGAGATATGTGCTTTGCCTTTCTGGATAGTTCTGTGCTCCATGAAGCGATGAGTAGTTCTGGGAACTATGGTGGTCAAGGAGAATTTAAATCTGTTCTGTTGTTAAGAGTTCCATCCAGGTGATACTCTGAACTGAAATGGACACTTCAGTGAGCTGGATTGCAGGGATTTTTCACAGGGTGAGCAGCATATGACTGGCAGCCACTTCACTTATTCACACAGTGCACACTTAGTTATCAAGGACCCTCTATGTGCTAGACACCATTTGTTGGTACTTCTGAGAAGAATGGACAAGACCTTTGTCCATGTGGGGCTCCCATTCATGTAGGGGATTTAGACAGAAGGTGGATAAAAAATAATCAATATATCATTAATTTTAAATGTCATGTTGGCAATAGAATAGACGGATACAGTAAGTGTAGTGGAGCTATTAATGGTAGGAATACATTACTGGATTGGGTGAGAAGATGTTTAAGCTGAGAATTGAAAATTAAGGAATGAACCTCAGGAAGATATGAGAAAAGAGTGCTTAATGGGGAAGAAATAAGTGCGAAACCCCAGCAGGGGACCGAATTTGGTGCACTTGATCCATAGGAAAAAGGCAGGTTGGCTGGGCAGGATGAGTGCAAAAGATGGTCAGAGATGATGTGAAGCCTTATGAGTCTCAGTAGGGAGACTGCATACTTCCAAGGTATGATGAGACGCTTTAGTGTGTTTTAAGCAAGAGAGTGACATGTCTGTTTTACATTCACAAAAGATTCTGTTTTATATAATTTATTTATTTTTTGTTCTTCAAGCACAGTTGTCTGCCTTTCTCCCCCACTACTCCCCCCACCCCAGCCATCACCACCTTCCTCCCCTGCTTCCACAGCCCCATGGTTTTATCCATGTGTCCTTCATACATGTTCCTGAAAACCCTTCACCATTTTTCCCCCATTACCTCCTCCCATCTCCCTTCTGGTTACTGTTCGTTTGTTCTTAATTTCAATGTTTCTGGTTATATTTTGCTTGTTTGTTTGTTTGTTTTGTTTGTTAGACTCCACTTATAGGTGAGATAATATGGTATTTGTCTTTCACTGCCTGGCTTATTTCACTTAGCATAATGTTCTCCAGTTCAATCCATGCTGTCACAAAGGGCAGGAGCTCCTTTCTTTCTGCTGCATAGAATTCCACTGTGTAAATGTACCATAGTTTTTGATCCATTCACTTACTGATGGGCACCTAGGTTGCTTCCATCACTTGGCTATTGTAAGTTGTGCTGCTATGAATGTTGGGGTGCCTCATTACTCCACTCTAGGAAGACAAAAACCCAATTAAAAAATGGGCAAAGGACTTGAACAGACACTTTTCCAAGGAGGACCTACAAAGAGTCCAGAGATATATGAAAAGATGTTCAGCATCACTAGCCATCAGAGAGATGCAAATTAAAGCCACAATGAAATACCACTTCACACTGGTAAGAATGACCATCATAAACAAAACAATAAACAACTAGTGTTGGAGAAGATGTGGAGAAAAGGGAACCTTAGTGCCCAGATGGTGGGAATGCAGGCTGGTGCAGCCACTATGGAAAACAATATGGAATTTCCTCAGAAAACTGAAAATGGAACTGACTTTTGACCCAGCAATTCCACTGCTGGGATTATGTCCTAAGAACCCTAAAACACTTACAAAAGATTTTGGGAAATGGTTTGCAAGTTAGTAGAGAGATTTCTTGTTGTGGAATAAATAAGGAGTTTCTACAAAGAGGGAATACAAAACTGAAAAATTCTTCTGAGAAGCCAAATAAGATGAGGACAAAAAAATACACTTTTGGCATTAGCAAGATGGAGGCCATTGAGGACTTGGAGAAGAGACTGTTCATGGCAGAGGTCAAGATGGAAAGCCAATAAGAAAGGGTTGAAGAGTGAGAGGTGTGCTGAGAAGAGACTGAGAATGAGAAGCTTGGGGATGACCACACAGCTAAGGACAGAAGTAAGGCAAGGGGATGAAGTGGGATCAAGGGAAACTCTACATACTGAACAGCGTGACTTCCAACTGACTTCCCTTCCCTGGCAACCAGAACGTGGCAGTCATAACTAGATGTGCAGGGCTGGAATTTGGAGGACCTCTGCCTGGAGAAACTGTCTAGAGTAAGATGGAAGAACTCCAGATTCTGACATTTGAGGAGTAATTAGTCCCCGACTATACAGTGTACGTACAAGTTAGCATACCGCTTTCTCACACAAACAGGTTCTAGTCATGATTTAGTGCCTTACTTTTATTTTATGATTTATTAAATTTTTAAAAAAGAGAGTTGGTGGATTGTGTGTGTGTGTGTGTGTGTGTGTGTGTGTATCCTCACCCAAGGATATAGTCCTTATTGACATTTTGTAGAGAGAAAGTGTCATAGCCACCAGCCGGCAGTGACCTCGAAACACTGCAGATGGCTCGTCAAAACACGAGAAAAACATACACAGAGACAACCAAATCTTGTGGAGAAATGGGGACGAAATGGCCACTCTATCTAGTGGGGAGCACCTCGGCCACCCTCCTGAGGGGAGAGCACCGTAGGGGAGAGCGCTGCGTTCTCTCACCTGAGCAGGCTTTTATTGGGTTCGTTTGCATAAGAATTCAGGTAAAGCTCATTACTCATTGCCAGGAAGAAACGATCAAACAATAGTCAACAAGGAAGTCTGAGGGCCTATTTTGAGTCAGTGTCAAAGAGCTGTAAAAGACTTTAAGGAACAAATTTACTTCCTCCTTGGACCCTTCTCATTCAATTGAGAACATTCTAAACAAAGCAGGTTTTACAGGATTTTACATATTCTTTCTTAGGCCTGATTACCCGGGGAACCTGCCCTTTCCAGCACAGGGTGGCACCACCTTGTCATTGTTTCAGGCTTAGGTGGAGGAAGGCAGCCAAGAGATTAGGAGATTTTCTCACAGACAATGAAGACTCAGGCTTTGTCAAAGCCAAGGGGTGAGGGTCCATCACCCCCTTTTGCTGTAGCCCCCAAAGTCCTTCCTTGGGGGCCTCTCACATGATCATGCCTGTCTTAAGTTGTTCCCTCCTTGGGGGATCTTACCCATCATTGGCTAACTGACCAAGCATTGGGGACCAGGCAGGGTAAAGTAAAAGGAGCAGAAGCGGCAATCCTGACAGGGAGATAAGCTTTTGTCTCCTTGCTGGCTTGTGGTCCAAGGTTGTTCCCTCAGCCTTAGCCTTGGCGGGCGTTACAGCTTCTGATACCAGGCAGGGGGGCTCCCAACAAGAAGGGAAAGGGTCAGAGAGAGAGAGAAACGTTGATGTGAGAGAGAAAATCAATGTGAAAGAGAAACATCAATTGGTTTCCTCCCATATGAGCCCCAACTGGGGATGGAACCCACAACCAAGATACATCCCCTGACTGGGAATCAAACCTGCAACATTTTGGTGTATGGGATAATGTTGCAACCAACTGAGTCACCTGGCTGAGGCTAGTGCTTCACTTTTAAATGTGAACAGAAGCCAATCAAGATTGTATATTTAGAAGAACACTCTATGATGAAAGAGGACAAAGCTAACAGGAGAAAAAACAAAAGAACTCAGGGAAAACAGGTAATATGAATGTCAGACAAAAACTTCAAAAATGTAATTAATATCTTTAGAGACATGAGACTTTACATTCATAAAAAAGAACAGGGTGCTATAAACAAAATGTTTAGAGAGAAGGATGGAAGGTTGGCAATTTAAAATATGACAGAAGGAGTGTTATACAAAGTAAAGGAAATCTTTTAGAATGTAAAATATAACAAAAACATATATTTAAAAAGTTAAAAATTGATATTATTATGATAAAATAAAAATAGAAAAATATAAAGTTTAGCTGTATACCAAACACAAGATTTCAATCTATAATAAAACTGGAAAATTTTAATGCTGGGTATTAATTTAAATGAAAAAGGACCATATTTATTGGCAAAGCAAGATAGTTATAATTAATTAATGAATAAATGTGGCTAAAGAATATTTGTTGGTTTGTTTTTAAAAAAATTCTGTTCATACAAAACAAAGTATAGAGAATATATATCACAATAGGCACATTACTGCCTTGTGAAATTATGGTTGTGTTATTCAGGGCAGGCTGGACTGTTGTAACAAACAGGCCCCAATGGACAACGGCTGAAACGTTTTCTAGCAGCTTTATTTAGATATAATTCACATACTATACAATAATTGTGTTTAAAATGTGTAATCCAAAGTTTTTTTTAGTATATCCACAGATACCACCATCACCAGGCTGAATTTTAGAGCATTTTTATCACTTCAGAAAGAAACTCTATACCCTTTACCTATCACCTTTCTGTCCCTCATTGCCAACCTCCCAAACAGCCTAAGGCATTGTTCTTTTTACTCTTAGTTCTGGCCAGTGTTTAGAAAAACTTATCTTCTAATAGTGTGGAGGGAGAGGCAAGCAGGTGAGACCTACTGGAAGCAGATTAAGAGATGGCTGACGTGGTTTGTTCAGGAGATAACGGAGAAGTTGGCCAGTGCAAAAATGGGGAGGAGATCTAGAGACTTCCCTGGAGTGCAAGGAGGAGTTTTTGCAACTTCCAGAGGTAACAAAGTGGTGGTCACAGGTTTGCAGGGCTCTTTGGCCCTTTCCCAGATTGGAAATAAAGAAAGTTTGGGGCAGCTTCCATTTTAAGAGCCAACATACAGGTCCTCTATCTCTGGAGGGCATCCTTGCAAACTCTCGAGAGAAATCAATCCTTCATGTTTTTAAAGTTTTGCAAGCTGTGGTGTAAGTTGTTGTTCAAGTGCCAAATGTAACAACCAATAAATCACTAAGGGGATTCTCTGAGATTTGCAGTTGTGGTATTATTGATTTTGTACCTAGCCTTGGATGCACCAAGATGGGCTCCTCTAAAGTTGGATGAGGAAGCCCTGCCCCGTCCAATCACTAAAGCTCACCAGGAACATCCTGTTCTTTAGTGGAATTAAGTCACAGAGGTCCTCACAGAGAAACACTCCAGGTGAGCCTCAGAGAGCTGCTCTATATGCTCTGTCTGACTGACCCTTGGCATTTTACTCTGAGCCCTTCTCTCTGTGAATCTGTCATTGGCATCCCCACTCTCCCAATCACCTAGTCCTTCGTTCATCGATCGCCTTGTGCTCATGTGGCAAGTCTTTACTGGGCACTTGTAGGCTATCACCCTCACTGTGGAGGTCCAGTTGGGAAACCAGGCAGATAAGACTGGGAATTGGAAAACTATTTGAAAAATGCTCTGATGGAGTGAACACAAGGGAGAGGTGTTGGGAATGCTTCCAGAAGGAAGTGACCAGTTAAGAACTTTAGTCATCTTGGATGAGTTCCTTTCCCATACTTCTGTCCCCACATTATGTCATCAATGCATTCTGTTAATTTTTCTCTATAACCTCTGTCAGGTCACTACTTTCCTTTCCATTATCTTCCTGTAAAGGAGCTTTTATGATAGATGCCCTGAGAGGCAGACTCTTATAGAAGACAGGCAAGCCTGGCATACCAGCTGTGTGCCCTTGAGCAAGTTATTAAACCCTTCTCGGTCTCAGTCTCTTCAGCTAAAAAATGGGGACATCAATGCTTTCCTCAGAGATATGTGATGAAGAACAAATAAGATAATATTTTTAAAATAGCCTCAGGCCTGACATTTAAAAGATAATCATTCTAGTCTCTTTCCTGTGCCTGCAATCTCTTCCTTTGTTTAATATACTCTGCTCACAGCTGACAATTTATCTTCCTCAAACTTTAATCTCATCTCTCCCTTGTTCAAAAAATTTCAGACTCCCAGAGTCTATAGACTAAGGTCTGTATCAGTCAGCAAAGAGGCGCACACTCTAAGGGACGAGTGGCGAGGGTGTGAGAGAGGAGAAAGGCTCTGGGAGCACAGGGCAAGACCCAAATCAAGCAGGCTGATGAGCATCCAGATCCCTGAGGAAGAGATCCCTGAGCTGAGATCTGAAGGATGAGTAGGAGTTTACTAGGCAAAAAAAGAGGTGAAGGAGGTGGGAGATGGGAAGAACATTCTAGGTAAAGGCCCTTGAAGACTGAGCACCTAGACTGGCTGGAGTGCAGGGAGCAGGGAGGAAGTGGGTGAGATGAGCCAGGGGCTGTCAAAGACACAGATCTGGGTAAGACAAGCATTTGTAGGATAATTTCCATATCTGAAGTAATGAGAGCCATGGGAGAGTATTAAATTATTACTTGTTTACACATCAGTTTCTCTTGTTAGGAAGTGCTATTCTGTAGACTTCATAGTAGGCGCCATAAGTGTTCAAGAAATTTGACTAATGAGGTTAATACAATTATATTTGTAGAAATAGAGGAAAAGAATTCTGGTAGTTGAATTTTGGATTGTTTGGGTGAGAGTTGATTGATGTTATGCTGCAATGCACCAGCCACAGAGAGAGGACTGCTACTAAGGTCAAATTTGAGTTGATTTTGCTCTCCACAACACATAGATAATACTGGAAAAAACCCGCAACCTTCAGAGTAAGAAAACTCATGATCCCCAGAGGTCCAGACAAAGGGGAATTAAGGTGGCTTGAATATGAACCTAGGGACCGGAAAGCTGATGGAGGCTCTGCAGCTTCTTGTGTCTCCAAGGGAATGGGCAGTTTCTGGGAAAGGTTCCATCTTGGAGAGAAGGGTAGTGTTGGCTGCTTTCCTCTGGACATCCTCAGAATGCATGATTTGTGAAGCAGCCATCTATAGATTCACTGTAGACAGGGGGCCATTCTGCAACATGTCTGACCCCTTCACTCCCGTTCTCCTCTCCTGCAGAGCTCTCGGGGACTCTAGTACCCACTGTATTCTGCTGCTCCACAAAGAGGGCTTAGGAATGGGAAAAACAAGTATTCGAACCCAAAGCCGTGTGCCTGGTTCATTCTCATGTCTCAGGGCCTAGGATAGCATCTTACCCAAACTGAATGCTCAAACTTTTTTTTTTAATTTTTATTTATTTTTGTTTTTTTTTTTAGCAAAAAAGTCTGTAGAGAATGAAGAGGAATGGTAACCAAGTTACAAGGTGGCCTCTTTCTTTAGAGTTGAGAAACAAACATTCATAGCTTGGGATTCTCAAAATTTAAGTGTATACATTTAGAAATAGATTTTGTTCTGAATCAGTAAGTTTGAGGTGCAAATGGAAGTTCTGCATTTCTAACAAGCTCCCAGGTGATGCTCATGCTGCTACCCTGTTGGTCCTGAATCGCCAATAGGGTAACAAGGGAGTAGATGGAACAACTGACTACACAGTCAAATTCCAAGAAAAGGCAACAGTCACTTAACTACATTTTATAAATTAATAGCCTGCCCAACTCACCCACAGGATAAATGTACAAGCTTGAGTTGCATAAGGCTAAGCAACTTGAGTTGCATAAGGTGGAATTTTTACACCTGTGGGAATATAGGGGCATACATACCAACCATATGTATTGAAAGTCGTCTGCACACCGAAGAGATTAATGTCAATTCAATAGCAATTCATAGCTTATGATTCCAAGTGATTTAATGGTTACTTCAGAATCATTGAATTGTTGTAGGTTCAATTTATTTCATTTTGTTTTGGTCATAGCTTCATTCATTTGACAAGCATTTTGTGGAATATATACTACAAATAAAGCCTCTGCCTGGGCACTGGAAGATATTCTTCCTCTCTGCCTTGAGCTTCCAGTCTAGTGGGATAGCTAGAGATAAAAAAAATAATGACAGCGTATGATGCATTGTCCCTATCAGTGCTGTGCCACAGAAATACACTGAGACACAAATGTAATTTAAAATTTTGTAGTAGCCATGTTAAAAAAGTAAAATCAGACAGGCATTATTAATTTTATTGTATATTTTATTTAACCTAAGATGCCCAAAATAGTCTCATTTCATTATATAATCAATATAAAAAAAGTGCTAGCAAGCTATTTTACATTTTTGATATTAAGTTATCAAAATTCTGGTGCATATTTTATCCTAATAGCACACCTTAAGTTGGACTAGCCATACTTCAAGTGCCCATGTGGCTGATGAACCCTGTAGTGGGAGGTGCAGGCTTCTACAGTGGAGTTGCAAATAACTTTGCTGGAATAAAACCCTTAGCATTACATCCCAGCTGAGGTCTGTGGACACATTACTCAACACCTGTGAACTTCACTTATCCAGGGCTGTCTTGGGAGTTTAAAGAATGAAATAACACACTAAGTGTTTATCAAGACTTATGTTTTAAAACATTTCAAAAATTTATATGGAATCAAAAGTGACCCCATATAGCCACAACAATTTTGAGAAAGGAGGGATCACAATACCTGATATCAAACTGTATTATAAGGTCACTGTAATCAAAACAGCCTGGTACTGGCATAAGAAAAGACACAGAGATCAATGGAACAGAAAAGAGCCCAGAAATAAACCCAAGTTTCTATGATCAATTAATATTTGACAAAGGGAGAAAAAACATAAAATGGAGTAAAAATAGGCTCTTTGACAAATGGTGTTGGGAGATCTGGACAACTACATGCAAAAAAAAAAAAATGAAACTCGATCACGAACTTATACCATATACAAAAATAAACTCAAGGTATCAGATAAAAGATTTAAATATAAGTCATGACACCATAAAAGCCCTAGAGGAGAACACAGGTAGGAAAATTTCAGACATCCCATGCAGCAATATTTTCACCCATATTTCCTCTAGAGCAAGGGACATAAAGGAAAGAATAAACAAGTGGAACTTCATCAAAATAAAAAGCTTCTGGACAGGTAAAGAAAAAAAATCAGCAAAATGAAAATAGAACAACCTGTTTGGGAAAATATATTTGCCAATGATACCTTAGGCAAGGGTTTGATTTCCAAAATATATAAAGAACTCACACAACTCCACTTTAGGAAGACAAACAATCCAACTGAAAATGGGCAAAGGACCTGAACATACACTTCTCCAAGGAAGTCATACACAGGGCCAATGGACATATGAAAGGGTGCTCGGCATCACTAGCCATCAGAGAGATGCATATTAAAACCACAGTGAGATACCACTTCACACTGGTCAGAATGGCCATCATAAACAAATCAACTATCAAGAAGTGCTGGTGAGGTTGTAGAGAAAAGGGAACCCTAGTGCACTGTTGGTGGGAATACAGAATGGTGCAACCTCTGTGGAAAACAGTATGAAATTTCCTCAAAAAACTAAAATTGGAACTACCTTTTGACCCAACAATTCCAGTGTAGGATTATACCCTAAGAATCCTGAAACACTAATTCAAAAGAACCTATGAACCCCAATATTCATAGCAGCACAATTTACAATAGCCAAGTGCTGGAAGCAAACTAAGTGCCCATCAGTAAATGAGTGGATTAAAAAAACCCCTCTGATATATTTATGTGATGGAATACTATGCAGCAGAAAGTAAGAAGAAACTCCTACCTTTTGTGACAGTGTGGGTGGAATTGGAGAGCATTATGCTAAATGAAATAAGCCAAGTAGTGAAGGCCAAATACCATATGCTCTCACCTATAAGTGGAACTTAATCAATAAAACACGCAAGCAAAATAGAACCAGGGACATGGAAATAAAGAACAAACTGACAGTGACCAGAGATGGGGGGAGGGGGATGACGGGGGAAAGAAGAGGAAGGGTCAAATCAAGAATCCTGTATAAGGGATCCATGGACAAAGACAAAAGGGGGAAGGATTGAATGTGGGAGGAGGGGGTGGGTAGGGCAGGGGAGCATAATGGGAGAAAAATGGGGACAACTGTAATAGACAAAATAAAAATATTTTTTTTTAAATAAAACAAAAGCCCTGGATGGTGTGGCTCAGTGGACTGAGTGCCAGACTGCCAACCAAAAGGTCACAGGTTCAATTCCCTGTCAGGGCAAATTACTGGGTTATGGGCCAGGTCCCCACTTGGGGGGCACTCAAGAAGCCCAATGCCCATGGGGCCAGAGGCCAGAAAAAGACCAGGAGGGGGATTTGGGAGGAGAGGACACTGACCAACAGTGTGGGAGACCGCTTGGGTAAGGGGAAGAAAAGTAGAGGAAGGGGCATTGCCAGGGCAGGGGGTGCCGTAGGACCCAAAGGACCTGTGGAGGCTGCTGGCCTTGTGGCCTGGTAGGAGAGGAGTGGCCCTGCTAGTGACAGTTGGGAAATTGGTTTGGCCAGGTGTGGAGACAGGGGGAGGGACAGGCAAAGGTCCATAAGTGGGGCCGTGTTGAGGGCAGGAGGAGAAGGAAACATGTGAGAGGGAAGAGGAGTGGGAGAATGTGGTCTGGGGAGACGAGCAAAAGAAACACGTTTCTTCTTCATCTCTGCCAATGCAGAGAATGAGAGTCTGACTCAAGCATGGAGTTCTAGAATCTCAGATGTCTGTCTCTGTTCCCTCAGGGCACGTCTTTGTGACCTCAGGAGCAGAGAATTCTAGAGAGAGTGACTTGGAGGGCCCACCTTTAGCACAACTGTGTGCACTGTAGGGATTAGCAAACTGAGGTCTTAATGGAGACTGTGGAAGGCATTGCCTGGGCCACAGCAAGAGCATGTCTTTTTTACAGCCTGAGTCAGCTGGGCTGGGGCTGTATCCTGGCCCACTTGCTGTCTGGGGAGGCTGCCTGACAGCCAGGCTGGCTGGTGATCTGGAGTGGCCCCTCCTTCCTGGGCACATTCACCTTCTCCCAGTAGCTGCTCCATGGGAGGGTCAAGGGGCTCAGCTGGTCCCTGAGCTTGGGTGCCTGGAAGATGTCTGGGCTCAGGAATCTCCTGGAATGAACAGGGACAGGCCAGTTTGTTCCTGGGCATTCCAGGCTAAGGGGTGGGGCCAGGGCACTAGGGGCAGCAGTGAGTGTTGCTCCAGAAGCAAGAGCTCAGAGAGCTGAGTCCTCCCAGGGCTGTGTGCTAGGACACAGTGAGCTGGACACAGGCCCCAAGCCCACCCCTGTCCCCCCAGCTCCCTGCCTGGCCCAGGAGAAGGACCAGTGACCGCAGTCAGGGAGAAAACCCCTCTGTGCTGTCACTGTCACTCACATAGTAACATCCCCTGCTCTCTGGATCTCAGGAAGGACCTTGAGGAGACTTCCATGACAATGGTGAAAATTTCCTAGCACTGGACCCCAGGCTCAGGAAACCTGACATGGAAAGAAGCAAACCCACACACTCCCACATGTGATTGAACAATTTTTCCTAGAACTTCCATGAGCCTGACAACTGGGCTAAGGGGCCTAGAGTCTTCAGGGACTCACCTCACAAATTCAGCGACCTTGGCACTGGTTTGTCCCCAAGCAAATGCCCCAGAAAGCTAGTACCACATCAAGCTACAATGGCAGCTGTCCTGTCACAGGTCCAACCCTCATGTCTGTTTCTTGTGATACCACCACCTACATTGGCCCTAGTGCTCCATACCAGCCCCTCTCGGGGCCCTGGGGCCCCATCTGTTGCTCCACCAGCTCTTCACTGTCCTGCCTTCCCCCTCCATGTGCACTCATTATAATGGCTCCCTTGCAGATACCCCAAGACACTGGCAGGTCATTGAGAAGGGGCCCTGTGACAGCCTCTCACAGTCTCACAGTGAGGAAGCTGTGGAAAGGGGATGGCAGAGCCCCAGGCACTACATGGCCACCAGAAAGCCAGAAGGGCCCGGCTGCTCCCTGTGCCCAGGTGGAGGCTGTGGCCATGTGCTGAATTCCCCAGAGATCACAGTGGCCCAGACTGGCATGGGAGCTCAGGATGATCCCTGCATGCCTGGTGGTGATGGGAAACCATGAGAGACCTCATCCAGTCAATCCTGGGGTTGGGAAGAGGGGTTGGGTTCTACATTAGGAAACATGGAATGATCTCTGCCTGTGAGTGGGCAAGAAGCAGGTCAGCATCCAAGCAGAGAGGACTCTGGATGGGTTAGCACAGCCTGTGGAACTGATGGCCCAGGCCCTGGCTGGCTAGGGTTTCTCAGGGATGTTGCATATTGATTGGAGTGGACCAAAGAAGCCTGTGAGGTCTGGGCCTGACTCCGCCCACTCACAGTAAAGCCCCACCTGCCACACTCGTGTGTTCCTGGGGAAAGAGGAAAAGGCTCCTGAGTCAACCAAGACTAAGTGTCCTCAAAACAAAAATTAAACCCTGGAAAAAATGAGAAAGCCATGGGCCCATCACACCTGAGTTTAAGAACTGAGGTGTGTACTGCTTTTGGTAGTGAATAAAGACATCCTCTCAGCCACAGGTGCTGGCTGCCTGGTGATGAAGGTAAAATCCAAACAGATAATGATATGATGCCCCCATATCCTCCTATGAGGACCAGGATTGTCACTGTGCTGCTGGAGTCTCCTTCCTTCTGCCTCCAGGCATTTGTTCATGAAACAATGTCCCACTGTGTATCATCTACCAGGAAGAGTGGGGGAGTGAACTGGACTACAGACAACCGTATTCCTGCTGGGGGACTGCTGTGGGGGCAGGGGGCTGTGCGGGGGCTGATTATGTACCACAAATCCTGGACCAGGTGCTTCCCTCTCACAACAGAGCAGCTGGCCCCTCAGGGCATCCAGGACTGGGAAAGTCCTGCCAATGTCACTTGCTGAATCTCACTCCACTACCACCACCAAAGGTCAGAGCCACTGCAGCTGCCTCCTGCAGGGTTCACTGCAGTGATCACTGCAGTTCTTACAGGGTTAGCCTCTAGTCTCGCTCCTCTCTTCCTCCACTGAAGACCTTTCAGAGCCTTTGTGTTCACTCAGTAAGGTCCACACTCCTCAAGAGGTAGGTGAGGCTCTTGACTTGGCTGTTGCTTCTGCAGCAGCCTCACTCCTCACTCCACACTTCAGCCACAGTGATGTGGAGTCTGAGGGGCTCTGTGATTAAGCCTCTCAGCCTGGAATGCACTGCTGACTTCCCACCCCAGGCCTTCACCTCACCACAGTCCACTGGCCTTGAACTGTAACTTCCTCTATGGAGGAGAAAAGGAATCAAAGGAAAAGAAGAGATGGTAGATTTCAAAGTCACCCTTCTCTTTATGGGGCATTTGGATGGTCTTCACTATGCATGCTGGCTCAGCAGATGTGTCCTTATGGTATAGTGGAGCCTGTATCCAACAGCTGATCATTTACTAGTGCCCACTGAACTGCTCAGTACAGTTAATTTAAACACCTATGGACCCTGCAACATGCACAATGATGGACACTTTACAGGTTGTTTTATTTTTGTAATGACCTGGTTGGTACTTATGTTTGTATCCACTTTGGCAGAAGAAGAAGTTGGGTACCAGTGTTTTATGGCTAGTAAGAAGGCTGGGATTTGAAACTGCTCTCTCAGGATCTAGGCCTCTGCTTTTACACACCAGGCTCCATGGCCCACCACCCACCAGGTAGGAATGGGCTGTGAATGATGTTTCTGTGGGTTGAATTGTATCCCCTATTCCCTTTCAAAAAAGAAGACTATGTTGAGGTCCTCACTTCAGTTCCTCAGAATGTGCCCTTATCTGGAAATAGGATCATTGCAGATAGGATCAGTTCAGATGAGGTCATGCTGAAGCAGGGTGACTGGTGTTATAAGAAGAGGAACAGATGTAGTTCTATCAGTAGTTGTCAGATTCAACATGCAGAAAATCAGTGAGGCTGTTGCTAAAATGGACAGTATCGTCAATTAATTAGTTCTAACTGGCATTGATAAACTACTTCACCTAATAAGAGCAGAATATACATTCTTCTTAAGCTTACATGGAATATTCACCAAAATAGACCTCATTCTGGGTCATAAAACAAATCTAAACAAGTTTAAAGGTATATAAATCATATAAATTATATTCTCAGACCATAATGGAATTACACTAGAAATTTAACAAGATAGCTATAAAATCTCAAAATATTTAAAGATTAAACAACACATTGTAAAATGACATATGGCTCAAAAGAAAAACAATTGAAAATATTTTAAAATATTTCAGATGGAAATGAAAATCATTAAAATTTGTAGGCTGTGACAAAAGCAGTGCTTACAGGAAATTTAATGCATTGAGTGAACATGTTAGAAAAGAAGAGAGATCTAAAATTAATAATCTAAGCTTCCACCTGAAGAAGTTAGAGAAAGGAGTACAGTATAAAGTCAAAGCAAACAGAAGATAAGAAACAGTAAAAAAAAAAAGGAGCAGAAATCAATGAAATTGATAACAGGAAATTAATAGAGAAAGTCAACAAAACCAAAAGTTGGTTCTTTAAAAAAAATCTGTAAAATTGATAAACCTCTACCCAGATTAGCCAAGGAGAGAAGATGTAAATTACTACTGTCAGAAAAGAAAGAGGGACAGTTACTATCAATCCCATGGACACTAAAAGGAAAATAAAGGAATGTTATTTAAAAGTCCATGCTCATGAATTTGATAATGAAGATGAAATGGGCCAATTCCTTCAAAGGCACAACCTACCAAAACTTAGACAGGGGGAAATAGGTGATCTGAATAGTTATATTCAAGGAAAGTGAATCAATAACTAATGACCCTTCAAAAAGAAAGCACCAGGCCCAGATGCTTTTACTGGGGAATTCTATATTTAAGGAAATAATGATACTGCCAGAATAAAATGCTGCAAGAATGAATGATTATTGTGAAAGGCATTTGTTTTATATACCAAAAACAGTTATTAAGAGCTTCCCAGTGGGAGAGATCCAAGATGGTGGATGAGTGAGTAGCAGCTACACTAACCTCCTCCCAGGACCCATCTGGAATTGCAACTGAATTGTGGAGAAATCACCCAGAACAAACAACTGAACAATAGTGAGAGAAAAGCCTTATAACCACAGACAGACAGAAGAATCTTCTTCAGCACAACATCACTGGTAAGGAGTACAGTGGAGACACAGAGGGCTGGCTGGGCACCCAGAGACTGAGGTACTGGAGAGATGTTTAAGTGGCCAATTGGATCCCACTGAGAAGTGGGGGTTCTAAGCCCTCAGTCGGGATCCCTAGCATAGAGCACCAGAGTTCGAAAAGTACTGAGATGACATTCAGGTGTGAAAAGTGGCAGGGTTGCTGTCTGCCAGAGATGATGGCTGGAGACACAAAGAATTTTTTAAAGGGCCAACACATGAATGTTTACTTGCAGCCACTTACCCTGGGCTCTGGCAAAGGCAGAAGGGGCTAGAGATGCTTGAGGAGAGACTGGGGACAGAGGCTTTGGGAAGACAACTGAAAGAGTAGCTACGGGGATCCCGGTGCTGAGTCATCCACCATACTGCAGCAGCCATCAAGCTCAGGCAGTCCGCTTCCCTCTGAGTGGCAGAAGCCTGAGGGAAAACAATACCCCAACCCCAGGAAGCACCCTGCCCTGCCCTGTGGTACTTAAGCCTGACTGCTGAGTGCAGAGTGACTAGATTAACAACTGAAGGAGTCAACCACAGACAGTAGATGCCTGGAAGTCTTGAACAAGCAGCCTAAGGTCAGACTAGGGCATGATCTGACATCACCACAGGTGGATCCAGAGAGGAAAAACAGAGTTAGGTACTAGATGCTACCAAGATGAAATCCACCATGGTTTTCTACATGATTTGCAATATTTTCTCTCCTGCAGAGCTTTTAAACATTCATTTCCTGTCCTTCAAGTTTGTGCATTACGTCACTAGATTTTATACTATAGTTCATTTCAATTCACATATTTTGCCCCTCCCTTCTTTTACCCCATTTTACCTTCTTTTTTCCCCTTATTATTTTCACTTTAAATTTTGTCTTCTCCCTTGCTACAACTTATTTCCATTCTGCACTCTCACTATTTCTCCCCTGTCCAGCCTCTCAAAACCAATGTTCTTGTCAATGGTCATCTCACATTCTTTTTCTCCCTTTTAAAACATCTGCGTCCTCTCTCCACCTTCAGCAGTCTTTGCTCGTTGGCTGTGGATAGGGGAGCTGTTGTTGCATTGTTTCAATTTTATCTCTAGATGTTCACTAAGTTTGTACTTCAAATCTCAAGTTTTATGGTTCCCCTCTCTTACATTTTTTACATCTCAAATTTTAACTTTGCCCTGTCTTTCTCCCCCCCCTTTTATTCTGCCTTTTTTTTCTTTTTATTTCCATGTCAAATTTTAACTTTTCCCTGTCTTAGTCTGGTTTTCATTCCTCAGTCTTAGTATTGCTTCTCCCTCTATCATCTCAAAATCACTTCCCTTTCCTTTAGACATCTCTTAAGCTTCTCTCTTTTTCTTCTTTCTTTCTTTCTTTCTTTCTTTCTTTCTTTCTTTCTTTCTTTCTTTCTTTCTTTCTTTCTTTCTTTCTTTCTTTTCCTCCTCTTATTTCCATCCCACCTATATTAATTTTATTTCATTTGTTGTTGATAGTGCAGTGGTGGAGCTTTCTCTCCACTTTGGTTCCTTTCTAAAATTATTTATTTACTTTTTTCCTTTTTTCTTTCTCTCTTTCTCTCTGTTTTATTTCTTTTAAATGTCTGTTTAAACCTAATATTATATATATCCCTTCCTACTCCGTCCTACCTTCTTCAACCCCTCTTTATTTATGATGTAAATTTTACTTCCTGTCTTTGCAGTGCTCTGATTCCCTGTTGCTATTAGTGCTCCTGGCTCTACCTTCTCGAAATCACTTTTTACTCAGTAGATCATCTCATATTCACTCTCTTTTCTTATAATAGTCTTAATCTCTTTACACCCTTATTAATACAGTTCATTTGGTGTTGATAGTGGGATTACGGGGGGAATTGTTTGGGTGTTGGTTTCTTTCCTGGGCTTTGTGATTTTGTTCTGGAAGCACCTGCACAGCAGCATACAAGACTTGGTGGGTGGAGTGACACTCAGTCAACCAGCTTGGGGGAAGGACCCACCAAAGAGTGACACAATAACAATCAAAACCCAGTTGCATTCAGAGAGCCAAGATAAACAGCATAAGGACATCCCCAAAGCATCAAGTTCAGGAGATCAAGGAGACTGCACCACTGAATCTCACAGGTCTCCTACCATAGGAGATAAACACCACTAAAAGTCTCCCCAAAAATGGAAAGACAGAGAAATAACCCACAATCAGAAGGAAAGGGGGAATCCTCAGAAAAAGTACTAAATGAGATAGAGGCAAGTCAACTATCAGATTTTGAGTTCAAAACAATGGTTATATGGAAGGTCATTGAGCTCAGTGAGAATAACAAAAAAAAAAAAACACACACACATGGAAGCTACAGGAAACTTACTGACAACTACATCAGCATGAAAAAGGACAGTGAAATTATCAATGAGTTAGGAATAAATGAAGAATACAATTTCTGAATTGAAGAACACAGTAGAAGGAATCAAAAGCAGGGTAGATGAAGCACAGGATTGAATCAGCAAGCTGGAGAAAATGGTAGGGAAAAAACTCCCAGAAAAAGCAAGAAAAGGAAAAAAGAATCAAAGAAAAACAGAGGGGTTAAAACATGAGGGACAACATGAAATGTAATAATATCTGTATAATAGGGGTACTAGAAGGAGAAGAAGAGGAGCAAGGGATAGGAAACCTGTTTGAAAAAGAAATGATGGAAAACTTCCCCAAATGATAACAGAAAATGTCACGTGAGTCCAGGAAGCACAGAGGGTCCCCATCAAGAGGAACCCAAAGAGGCCCACTCCAACACACATCATAAATAAAATGGAAAAATTCAAAGAGATAATCTTAAAGGCAGCCAGGGAGAAATGAGAAGTGACATATAAGGGATCTCTGATAAAGCTAGCAGCTGACTTCTGCAGAGAAACATGACAAGCCAGAGAGGAATGGTAAGAAATATTCCAAGCAGTGAAAAGCAAAGGCCTGCAAGCAAAATTACTCTACTTACCAAGGTTCTCATTGAAAATGGAAGGCAAAATTCAGAGTTTCTCATACTAAAGAAAGCTAAAAGAATACAACTCCACAAATCCAGCAAGATATGCTGAAGAATCTGCTTTAAGAATATGGTGAAAAGAGTGAAAGAGACAGGAACACAGGTACAAAGGAGAAAAATGGCAATGAATAAGTACTTATCAATAATAACACCTGACTCTCAACAATGAATAGATATTCCAAACAAAATATCAACAAGGATATTGTGGCACTGAATGATGCACTAGATCAAATGGACTTTACTGATATATACAGAACCTTTCATTCCAAAGAAGCAAAATTCACATTTTTTCAAATGCACATAGAACATTTTCAAGGATAGACCACATGGTAGCACACAAAACAAGCCTCAACAAATTCAAGAAAAGTGAAATTATATCAAGCATTTTCTCAGACCACAAGGACCTGAACTAGAAACCAACCTCAAGGAAAATACTCAAAAGCTTTCAAATTCATGGAGACTGAGTTCTATGCTATTAAACAATGAATGGATTAATAATGAGATCAAGACAGAAATCAAAAGCTGTCTGGAAATAAATGAAAATGAACACACAACAGTTCAAAACCTCTAGGACACAGGGAATGCAGTTTCAAAAGGAAGTTCATAGCAATATAGGCCTACCTAAAAAAGATAGAAACATTTCAAATAAACAACCTAACCCTACAAGAACTGGAGGAACAATGACAAAGAAAGCTCAGAGTGAAGAGAAGGAAATAAACAAGTCTGAGCAGAATAGAATGATATAGAGACTAAAAGAACAATTCAAAGGTTCAATAAATCTATGAGCTGGTTCTTTGAAAAGGTAAATAAAATCTAGAAACATTTAACCAGATTCATCAAGAAAAAAAGAGACAGGACCCAAATAAATAAAATCAGAAATGAAAAAGGAGAAATAACAACTAATAGCACAGAAATTACCAAAATATTGCATTGCAAGAAATTACTACAAACACCTGTATGCCAATAAATTTGAAAACCTGGGTTAAATGGACAAATTTCTAGAAACACATAATCTTCCAAAAGTGAATCAAGAAGAAGCAGAAAGCCTGAACAGACCAATAACAGCTAGTAAAACTGAAGCAGTAATCAAAAGACTCCCAGCACACAAAAACTCTGGACTAGATGGCTTCATGGGAGAATTTCACAAAACATTCAAGGAGCAGCTAAGCCCTATCCCTCTGAGACTATTCCAAAAAGTCTAAGTAGAAGGAAGACTCCCATACTCTTTTTATGAGGCCAGAATACTCCTAATTCCCAAAACAGAAAAAGACACAACAAAGGAAGAAAAGTACAGGCCAATATCGCTGATGAACATTGACACTAAAATCCTCAACAAGGTATTGGCAAAACACATCTGGCAATACGTTAAAAGATCATACACCATTATCAAGTGGGACTCATCCCAGGGATGCAAGGATGGTACAATATTTGCAAATCAATAAACATAATACATCACATAAATATAAGGAAAGACAAAAGTCACATGATCATATCAATGGATACGGAAACAGCATTTGATAAAGCACAGCACCCATTTATGGTAAAAACACTCAGCTAAGTGGGAGTAGAGGGAGCATTCCTCAACATGATAAAGGCCATATTTGAGAAACTTACATCTAACATCATGCTGAAGGGGCAAAAACTAAAAGCTTTCCCACTAAGGTCATGAACAAGACAAGGGTGCCCACTTTTACCACTTCTTCAACATAGTATGGGAAGTTCTAGAAACAGCAATCAGACAAGAGAAAGAAATAAAAGTCATCCAGATTGGAAAGGAGGAAGTAAAACTTATTATTTGCAAATGACATGATAGTGTACATAGGAAACCCTAGAGACTCCAACAAAAAACTACTCAAGGTAAGAAGTGAATTTGGCAAAACAGCAGGATACACAGTCAACACTTAGAAATCAAAGGCATTTTTGTACACCAACAATGAAATATCAGAAACAGAAATTAGGGAAAAAATCCCATTTGCTATAACAATAAGAAAAATGAAGTACCTAAGAAAAAAACCTAACCAAGCATGTAAAAGACCTATTCTCAGAAAATTACCCAACACCAAAAAAAGAAATTAAGGCAGACACAAATAAATGGCAGCATATATGATGTACATGAATTAGAAAAATTAACATTATCAAAGTGTCCATACTACCCAAAGCAATTGATGGATTCAATGCAATCCCTATTAAAATACCAATGACACATTTCACAGATATAGAACAAACATTTCAAAAATGTATGTGGAACCATAAATGACCTCAAATAACCTCAGCAATGTTGAGAAAGAGGAATAAAAACAGAGGGATTGCAATACCTGGTATCAAACTGTATTACAAGGCCCCTGTAATCAAAACAGTCTGGTACTAGCATAAGAACAGGCACATGGACCAATGGAACAGAATAGAGAGCCCAGAAATAAACCCACGTATCTACAGTTAATTAATACTTGACAAAGTTGGCAGAATCATAAAATGGAGTAAAAATGGCCCTTTCAACAAACAAAGTTGCTCCCATCTGGACAGCTACATGCAAAGAAATGAAATTCAACCACCAACTTACACCATACACAAAAATAAACTCAAGATGGATAAAAGACTTAAATATAAGTTATGGCACTATAAAAGTCCTAGAGGAGAACACAGGGAGGAAAATTTCAGATATCTCACACAGCAATATTTTCATTGATATGTTCCCTAAAAGAAGGAACATAAAGGAAAGAATAAATAAATGGGACTTCATCAAAATAAAAACCTTCACAGCTAAAGAAAACATCAGCAAAATGAAAAGGCAATCAAGCATATGGGAAAATATTTTTGCCAGTGATACCTCACACAAGGGTTTGATCTCCAAAATATATAAAGAACTCATAGAATGCCACATCAGAAAGACAAACAATCCAATTAAAAAAACTAGCAAAGAACCTGAACAGACACTTCTCCAAGGAGGTCATACATAGGGTCCATGGACATATGAAAGGGTGCTCGGCATCACTAGCCATAAGAGAGATGCATATTAAAACCACAGTGAGATACCAGTTCATACTGGTCAGAATGGTCATCATACACAAATCAACAAAAAGTAAGTGCCAGTGAGGTTGTAGAGAAAAGGGAACCCTAGTGCACTGTTGGTGGGAATGCAGACTGGTGCAACCTCTGTGGAAAACAGCATGGAATTTCTTCAGAAAACTAAAAATGAAACTACTTTTTTTGCCCAGCAATTCCAGTGCTAGGATTATACCCTAAGAATCCTGAAACACCAATTCAAATGAACCTGTGCACCCCAATGTTCATAACAGCAGAATTTATAATAGCCAAGTGCTCCAAGCAACCTAAGTGCCCGTCAGTAAATGAATGGATCAAAAAACTATGGCACATTTACACAATGGAATTCTATGCAGCAGAAAGAAGGAGCTCCTACCCTTTGCGACAGCAGGGATGGAACTGGAGAGCATGGTGCTAAGCCAAATAAGCCAGGCAGTGAAAGACAAATACCATATGGTCTCACCTATAAGTGGAACCTAATCAACAGAACAAACAAGCAAGCAAAATACAACCAGAGGTTTTGAAATAAAGAACAAACTGACAGTAACCGTAGGGGTGAGGTGAGGAGGATAGCGGGAAAGAAGGGAAGGGTCATCAAGGGATGTGTTATAAAGCACCCACGGACAAAGCTAAAGTGGGGTGGGACCGAGGATGGGAGATAGGAGTGGGCGAGGTGGCGGAAAGTGTTGGGGGGAAACTGGAGACAACTGTACTTGAACAACAATTAAAAAAAAAAACTGAAAAAAATAAAAAGAAAGGTGATATAGCTGAAAAAAGAAAAGACTTATGACATGTTTTATTTTTTTCTTTTCCCCCTAACCCTAACAGTCTAATCTTCAGGATCCTCACTTAATTAGAAAATCCAGGATTAATTTGAGCAGTTTTGCTATGATCATTCACGAGTAGTGAAGACTGGGAATTTGTGTTAATGCAGGAGGGTGGGCAGGTCCACGTCATTCAGGATCTGTTGACCACTCACAAGTCATTCCTAGCCCCTTTTCTCCTCAAAGCCTCTTGCCCTAGAGGTCAGCGTACCAAGTACTTGCTAGGAGAGGCCATGAAGCTAGTTCTGTCCCAGCATTTTTTCATGTTTCTACACATCGCTTGCCAGATAGTATGTGACCATCTTGTATGTGCCAGGCACTGTTCTGAGCACTGGGGGAAACATTAAAAATTTTAAATAGGTATATCTCTTAGATAATGTGGTATAATAACAGCTGAATGAAACATTAAAGGGAACAAGGAAAGGGAAGCTGGAATTATGAATAGGGTGGTCAGGGAAGGTCTAACCACAAAGTTGAATGCAAGCAATGGCTGGAGGAGTTGAGCCAACCGTGTAGTTACAGGCAGGAAAACCATGCCAGGCAAAGGGAAGAGCAAGTGTCCTGACAGGGGAGGCTGGCCTTAATAAAATGATGGGACTAATGTGGCTGGAGTAGAATGGGCAAGGACAGCGCAGTGGGGGTGATGCCAGAGAAGAAACAAGGTATCCAGATCAAGTAGCTTCTAAGACTCTCTGAGGGTTTTGGGCTTTTCAGTGTACAGGGAAGCTATTGGATTTCGAAGTGGAGGAGTGGCATAATCTGATTTTGACTTTAATGGGCTTACTCTGGTTGCTATGTTGAGAAAAGACAGAATGTGGGCCAGGGAAAGAAGGTTGGGAAGAAAACTTAGAAGGCAGTGGGGTAATAGAAAAGTGGTTTGGGCAAAGGGTGGTAGTGAAAATAAATGGATATTAGCTGGAGGCTCCTGGAAAAGGTTTTAATTTCCTAGTGAAAAGGGACAGACCATGCTGAAGTGGCCTTCCGCTTTAATCTTCATGGTTGTGACAACTTGAATTGTAGCAGCCATCTTTGGTCACAAAACACCCTGAGATCTTGGCTAGGGCCCTTGTTGATCTCCTGAACCAGGAATAGTGACCGCCCATCTCCAGATTTCTTGTTTTGTGAATAAACAGACCTCTGTTGCTTGCAGCTAAATGCTCGAATCCTCAGTGACACCTGCCTTCTCCTGCTGCTCCCCAGTGGCCTAAAAAGCCAGACTCCAAGCTGTTTGCAGGCTGCTCCAAAGAAACAAAAGGCTCCTGTGTGATTGCAGGAAGAAAAGGGATCTGAAACAGGTTCTCTCTTAATCCCCCTTCATCTGGGCTAATCTCCAAATGGACAAAGTAATCAATTCAAGTTTAGAATCTGGCTCGTTCGAAGGGCTGAATAAGTGGCTGGAAACAATTCCCCAAACTGTGGTTTCTACTGAATAATTGAAATTATGCAAGGCATGGAAATTTTTCAACAAATATAATATGTCTGAAAATCTATTAAAGATCTTCTGCAAAAATCATTTGAAAAAGCCCAGCTCAGCAATAAAAATGAATTACACTCCTGTTCTTGCTGTTGCTCTTTGGGAAGGAGCACATTCCCATCCACTTCATGGACAAATGGAACCAGTGCATTTTGGAATAATAACTCTCCAGGCCCTAACCATGAGGTTTAGAACATTAGATGATGATTCTACATTGAAAAGGAAATAGGGAAAATTTCCTCATCTTAATGTTGCTCAGAGACTATGAGGGGGGTACTCCTCCAAACTGGAATTTATTTATAAAAAAAAATGTGTACTTATTCTTACATGTTTAAACCTCAGTCACCTTCAAAGTACTCTCCATTCAACACAATACACCTATTGAGAAGATTTTTTCCACTGCTCAAGAGTTTTTGAACTCATTGATTTTGATGCCTTTCAGTGCTTCTGCTGTTTTTTTCCTTTCCTTTCCTTTCCTTTCCTTTCCTTTCCTTTCCTTTCCTTTCCTTTCCTTTCCTTTCCTTTCCTTTCCTTTCCTTTCCTTTCCTTTCCTTTCCTTTCCTTTCCTTTCCTTTCCTTTCCTTTCCTTTCCTTTCCTTTCCTTTCCTTTCCTTTCCTTTCCTTTCCTTTCCTTTCCTTTCCTTTCCTTTCC
>PVIA01008627.1:0-32103 GCA_004024845.1 Tonatia bakeri
GTCCTTCATTTCTGACTGGATCTTTTTTATGCTGTTGAGGTCCTCGCTAAGTTCCTTGAGCATCCCTATAACCAGTGTTTTAAACTCTGCATCTGACAGATTACTTATCTCCATTTCATTTGGCTCTTTTTCTGGAGTTTGATTCTGTTCTTTCATTTGGACCATTATTCTTTGTCTCCTCAGTTTGGCACCTCCCTGTGCTTGTTTCTATGCATTAAGTAGAGCTGCTTTGACTCCATGTCTTGGTCGTGTGGCCTACTGTAGTTGGTGTCCTGTAGGGTCCAGTGGCACAGCCTCCCTATCACCCAAGCTGGGTACTCCAGGTGTGCCCTTCATGTGGGCTGCATACACCCTCCTCTTGTAGTTGAGCTTTGGTTGCTGTTGGCATATCAATGGGAGGGGTTTAAACAGGACAGTCAGCTGCAAGGACTGGCTGTGACCACTGACCACCAACTTCCACCCTCCATGGAAGATTAGCTGTGCAGGGGCAGGGTGGTGGGGCTCTGATGTGGCCTGTAGCTGTCTACTGGGTGTGCTGGCCCTGGGGTTTCCTGAGTGGTGCAGGCCAAGGTCAGTCCCCACTTATGTTTTTCCCAGGGCACCCTGCCTGAGCTATAAAGCAATCTGAGATGGCTGCTACTTGTGCTGGGCTGAGAGATTCCCAGGCAAAGTCACACTGTGAATCTAAGCTGGCTGCTGCTAGTGCCGGGCCTGGGGCTCACTGAAGCCAGCTGTTGCTTGTTTGAGAGGATTTAGGAAATTGTGAAGTATGAGCCAAGCCCAGCCCATTCACATGCAAAAGTAGCTGGGGTAGACCCATAAGTTGGATGGGGCAGAGTCTCTGGGGATCTCCAAGGTGGGTCCAATGGTGTTAGTCCGGTCGATGGAGTCTCAGATATGGCATCAGCTTCCTGGCTCTGTGGAGGGAAGGTTTAGAAAAGAAAAAATGGCCTCTGCTCACCTTGGCACACTTCGGTGTCTCCCTGTATGCCACTGGCGCCTTTCAAGCTGCTGCCCTGAGGCTGGAGCTCAGAGGGAGTGAGTCTGAGTAGGTGAGTCCATATATGGGTCCTTTAAGAGGAACCGCTTGGGGCTCCAGAAGTTTCTTCTACTGACTCAGTCCCTGCTGGCTTTTGCAGCCAGAAGTTGTGGGGACTTATCTTCCTGGCTTTTGAACACTGGGCCGCAGAGCCTAGTGTGGGCCTGGGACTCCTCACTCCCAAGATATCCCTCCCGAACCTTTATCCACCACACACAGGTGAGGGACCAGCCCACTTCTCATCCACGCCCTTCCTACCAGTCTGAGTGGATGTGGTTTCTTTAATTCCATAGTTGTCAGACTTCCATTCAACTCGATTTTTGAGGGTTCTAAGTGATGGTTGTTCTATATTTTAGTTAAGTTTTGATGTGGTTGTGTGAAAAGGTGAACCACGTGTGCCTACACTGCCATTTTGACCAGAAGTCCAAGATGTAAAATTCTTAAAGACAAAATATGTGACCAGACAGGCGATCTTGGACTGAGTGGCAAATTCAGCAGCCAGGAGAAAGCTTGGTGAAGGCAGCTCTCACCAAGAGAGCTGGGCTTCTGAAAATGGAGAACACTTCCCAAAGGACGTACAACCCAAGGAAAATGACTTACCAGTAAATAATCCTTCCACTGGAGCTCCTACTGGCTTCTGATCAGATGCAAGAGCGAAGTCTGTGATTACTGCCAATGTGACCTTGCACTAGCTCATGAACTCAATGATGCAAGGCCCTACACTGAGGATTTAATATGCAAGCCTCCCAGGAGCTCATAACAAACCCAGTAGGTGGCCACACACTACCACCAGTACCATTTTACAGGTGAATAGAAAGAGAGGCGCAGAGAGGTTAATAACTTGTTCAGGATCACACAGCCAGTAACTAGTGGTGCTGACATTCAATTCTGGGGAGCCTCGCTCATAAGTCTATGCTCTGAAACATTCTACCATACCATAGAACAAGTGAACTGACAGAGGGATCAGAAGAGATTTTCTGGGTAGTGACTGTTTATCTGAAGGGAAGGGGAAAAAACATTAGACTCCTATTTCTCCAAGTGCATCTAGGTGAATACATTTCTCCCCCTACACTGTAAGCCCCACTCTGCAGTGAGGGCTTTGCTATCACTTAGTTGAGAGTCATTCAATTGCCTCCTAGAGGACCAGCTGCCTTAAGTTCTCATGCCAGTAAGGGAACACTTCTCTGAGCCAATTGTCCTCTTCAAACAGATTGGGAAGATTTGTGTTGAAAGGAGTGTCTGATTACTTGCCTTTGTTGGTCTAACCTGAGCAAAGCCACAGCAGGCAGGGGAGGACCCCCAGGGCGGAGCCCTTCCTAGACCGACAGCCCAGGCACTGTGTGTTTGTATGTGTGCACGCACTTCTACATGATTTCTCATTGGTGGTAATCTTTTAAAAGCCACTTACACATAACTGGCTTCTACAGACCCTGTGAACACCATTTCAGTGCTGGAACTTGCCCTTGTGTTTACATAAAGCAGTGGCCCTTAGTGACAGCATTTAACTTTTGACAGGTTGACAAACATGTCCAGCTGCCACTAGAGTGGCAGATGTGTCCAACTTTCAAGCCACAACAACCAGCCCTCGGGGCGAAATATTTTGCATTGTAAAGACTAAACTGTCTTGCGGTCTGCAGCAACGGAGAGTCAGACTCGTAGAATATCGCTTGCACTTCGTAAATTATTCAACAAACTGAGACTTGGGTTTTACACCACAAACGTAGCATCAGTGGGCAGGAAATGTACTGCTTTAATTGTCTCAAACTAAGGAGAAGAACGGGAGTAACTGTGGATGGTGGACACCTGTGAACTGAGGTCAAATGACAGGGTGGGGGTCTTTATGTCTGAAGGTCTTGAGATAATTCAAAGCGAAAACATTGGTAGACAAACAGAGAAATCACTTGGCACACATTGGCCAAGGCATAATGTACTCAAGACGGGCTCCAGCAAAAAAACATCCATCGCATAAAATCGATGTTGTTAATTTGAATTCGATTAGTGTTGCAACTCTGTATTTCCTTGGTAATTCCGTTTATATTTTACAATCATAGAAGTGCTATAAGCTCTTGTGCCGTGAGCATAAGAAATCTGTACCTAGTGATATGTTTTTGCCTTTTAAACATCAGAGTGTTTTAAAGTCCATCATCCCCACAGAGCCCTGAGAATTGTACATATTTACTACCCCCTACACTGCTCAGGTTTGAGAAACCCTAACGCAGTGAGATGAGTGCAGAAGCAGGGGGCTTGGCAGAACTAAGCTGAAGTCCTGGCTCTGCCACATAGCCGCTGCATGATCTTGGCAACTCCCTATTCACCTTGCCGGGCCTCAGTTTCCCCACCTGAATAGGAACCGTAACATCGGCGTCACAGTGAGAATTTAAGAAGGTGTTTTGAGGAAAGTGCCAGGTGTGTAGCAGGCACTCACTAAAAGTGAATTTCCTGCCCTTTCCTCCCAGTTTTATCCCATGCGTACGCCATGCTGTTGTTTCTCTATTTCCACACGTGGAGGACAGACAGGCTGGCGAAAGCCGCCTCATCCACTGTCGGTAACAACTCTTCCTTCTCCACGTCCATTTCACTGTGTCTGGTTTGTTTGGACCAGGGGCAGGCAAGCCCCAGTGGCCATAAGGAAAGTGGAGAGGTGGAGGGAGACGGAGCACACATAGCTGCCACCTGTCTCCCCAGGAGGGGGAGAGCCAGTCAGGAGACCTGGCAGCAAACTGGGGCAGCCTCTGCAGCCTGGGGTGTGACAGAGGAGCAGCTGCCTCCGAGGGGCCCCTGCAGGCACACTTGGCTGCTTTCCTCTGGGTTCCACCCAGGTTCCAGCCCAGCTGAAAATACGGCCATATGGCAGCAGGCTCCTCTGCGGGAAGAAAGGGGAGATCGATCCCTCCAACACCCAAAGGAGCAAAGTCACAGAGAAGAGGCTGGCAGTGTCCCAGACCCAGAGTCTTGGAACCATCCAAAACCCTCCAGATATCACTCGCAATTCACTACCTTCCCCGCCCCCTTTGCCCTCACCCTTCACCTGGGGTGCCATTCAGCCACATAAAATCAGAGACAGTCACTCAGTGCATGTTTACTGATCGACCGCTATGGCCAGGTAGACATGCTTGTACTCTCGGCAATCGGCTGAAACATGTAGGGCTTCTAAGTGTCAGATCGAGTTATCACACCTAGAATATGGCAGGTGTTCACTGTAAATTATCTCAACTATCTTCTCAGGAATCCTCAAAAGTGGGAGCCGTTATTCCATTCCGCAGGTGAACAAACAGCTCCCAGAGGTTAAGCAGAGAGTTGACGAAGACAAAGTTCCGTCCTTGCGCTGTCTGATCCCCGAGCTCACATTTGTCCCACCATACCACATTGCCTTTCGAATTTAAGATGGGAAAAGAAACTAATGTTTTATTGAGCACCTACTAGGTCTGCCAGGGATAGGGATTTTCACAGATGTCTCCCTTTTATCTCCATATTAAGCCCACAACACAACTACATGACAAACATAAGAAATCCAAGGATGGACTTCTAATAAGGGAGGAGTTCAATAAAAATTCAATGTTAAAATAACTGAACAAGTATAACTTGCATTTAAAGAGTTCCTAGTATGTGCCAGCCACGTCTCGAGGCATGTAACCAAATTAACGCCTCCATAGCAATTATGAGGCGTGAACTTTTCTCATCTTCATACCACAGGTGAAGAAACCAAGGCAACCAGAGGTTAAGTCATTCAAGGACACTGTCGTTCAGGGGAAACCAGACTTGGAGTCTTCGGGGCAGTGATTTTATTTTTCTGAGCCCTGGGTTAGGAAGATGGGAAAAGAAAATCCCACCTACCACCTGGCAGCTCTGAGGAATAAATGGGAGGGAACATAAATACACTTTCTTACCTTTAAATGCAGTGTGCCAGTAAGGTCTTTTTTTTTTTTAACTGATACCTATTGTGGCATTATTTCTTTAGAAAGCAGAAGGCTAAAGCAGAACACACAAAGATGTTTTCATGTGATCTATAAGTATTTATTGAGCACCTGCTGTGTGCCGCACTGTTTTAAACACTGGGGCTGCAACAGGGAACGTAGCCATGCCCAGCCCTTATGGATCTTCTGTTCTAACAACAGAGACAAACAGAAACACACAAACCAATAGAAATGCACTTGGACATGAGCTAGTGGTTAAATAAGAAGAAAAAGAAATCCAGCTAAGGGAACGGAGGACGACAGTCGGACGATTTTTGGTCAGAGACGTGCATGAAGTGAGAGACGCCGCTGTGTGGGTGTGGCCAGAATGCTGCGGACAGGGCGCTCTGAGGGGGCCCGCTTGGCGTGTTTAAGGACCAACTAGAAAGCCTGTGTGTCTGGAGCAGAGTGCCTGGGGGAGAGTGACAGTGAGTGTGGCAGTCGTCACAGCGTAACCCAGGCAGGGCTCTGCAGGCATGGTACCTATGAAACACACAAAAATGTATACAGTGGGTGACAACTCATGCAGTTGCTCATTGGTCTTCTCTGTGTGAGATTCCAGCCAATTACCACAAAGCTTGTGCTCACTCCTTCCCTCCTAACCAATCCAAGGGGGCTTTCCTTACATGCTGGTGTGGGCATATAGCTAGGAAAGCATTCATTCAGTTCATGCATTCCCCAGACATTCATTGAACACCTGGTATAAGCCCAGGCCTTTGCTGGGTGGTGAGGATACACTGGGAATAAAACATATATATAGTCCCTCCTCTGGCTGCAAGCATCCTCTAGTGAGGAAGGCAGGCGGTAAACCAAGTCATGGTGCCTGGTGAGAAGGGCCCGTGCTGCCAGCCCGGCACTGCTCCAGAGGTGAGGGAAGGCACCAGAGTCGCTGGGAAAGGGGACTCCACTCTGCCTCCAGGCTCCAAAGCCCCCTCTCTCCTGTGCAGTAGGTCCAGGCCATATGTCAGAGCTGCCAATTCGCATCACAGACGGTAATGGGCAAATGAATCACTGCAAACCACAGAAAATCCCCCAACCTCATCGGAGTCAATAGTCGCAATCGTTTCCCTCCACAAGCCTTTCACGAGCTACACTAACCCAGCAAAATTGATTGTGGCCTCATAGTTCCCACTGCTTGTTGCCACCACCATCTTGCGCACTCTCTGGCAAGGGCTAAGATGGTGCACGGGCACATCCGGAGACACAAGAAGGTGGCTAGGCTACCTTTCACCTAAGGACGTGATGGTAAACACAGAAGCCCTAGAAGAGGCTTACACTCCAGCAGAAGAGACAGGCAAGGAAACAGCCCAGCGCGCCATCTCAGTGTGGTGTGGGAGGTATTACAAAACAGGCGAGGGCGAGCATATGGGAAACAGAAGAGGGACCAGCCCATTCTTTGGGGAGATGTGAGGGAAGAAATGGACTCCATGGAAGCCTTCCTAGAAGGAATTATGCATAAACTGATGGCTGAAACGCTAATACGGGGCATCCAGAGGGTGAGCAGAGAAGAGGGGTTTCTAGGGAAGTGAGGAAGGAAGTGCAGGCAGGAAGCGTGTGGAAGGTTTGGAGAGAGGAGCCGGCACAGTGGCGCGCAGGAGTCAGAGCAGCTCAGGATGGCTGACATGTGGCTTCTTAAAATCAGTGAGGCTGGGGACCCAGGCAGCAAATTGTCATGGATTCTGCAGACCTTGCCAAAGAGTATGGGTCCTATTCTTTAAGAATGGGGGGACTCGAGGGTCTTTGAGGCAGAGAAGAGGCAACCCAGATTTCACCTTTTGAGCACTACAGTGGCTGCAGAGTAGAGAGTCGATTTTGAAAGGGGTAAGAGGGAAACATGGAAGCCACTGGAGGCTAGAGGGTGTTATAACAACGCACGGAAGTTCAGTGGCCACCTAAGGTATGAATGGTTCCAAACATGGTAAAGAATTAGCAGTGAGGTCAGAGTGGGGATGCAGAAGCAGAAATCGAGAACCACTCCCAGGTGTGCACCTTGGGAAGAGGCTGGATGAAGGGTGGTTTCATTAGGAGAGACCCTCCGGGAAGAGGGTCTGGGGGGAAGGAGATGGTAAGTTCAGGCTGAGGTCCAGGCGTCTGTGGAACATTCATAGAGAGGTGAAGAAAGACAGCCTGGACTGGAGACACAGGTTCATGCATCATCAGTATGTAGATGAAAATCAAAGCCAGAAGGAAGTTGTATGAGTGAAAGGAGGTGGGGGCCAAGGGGAGAGCCCCCAGGACACTGAACTTACAGGATCATCAGAGGAAGAGGAGCTTGCAAAGGAGTCCGAAAATGAGCAGAAAGCAAAGCAGGCAACGGGGGTGGGGAGAGGGGTCCCAGGTCCAAGGGAAGAGTGCACATCAGTAGACTGCAGTGCTCGGCTGCGTCAAATGATGCCAAGAGGGCATGGCCCAGGCCAGGGAACATAGTAGGGATGGGGTCAAAAAGGCTTCCCACGCTAGCACTCAAAAGAGAAAAAGGTGTTGGAAATCTTGGTACCCTTCTCTTTCATTACCCTCTGCTCTACATGAACGCACAGGTGTGAAATCTAAGATTCATGAAGCACAATGTCTCCCAAAGGATGATCGAAAGACTGTGGCCCTGTGAGATAAAACACACGCACGCGGAGTCTGTAGTGAAATGAGTTTCTGGAAAGGCTGTGCACTATTGCACCACACAGAGTCCGACACTGTGACTAGCATACTAGAGGCTCTGAAAAGCCCTACGGTAGGGAGACCTGTCTGACCGCAGCCAAGCCAACATCCCCCCAGCTTCTTCGTCAAGGGAGCCCTGTTACAGTGTGTCCCCTCCTGGCACTCCTCCAGTTAGCGTCAGCAAAACACGCCTTGGGAATCACAGCATCAGTGGAAAAGGGTGTGTCTGATGAAATGTGCACAGCCAGTAAATCCCTGGTAAAAAGCATCCTCTTCTGAGCTTAAGACAAAAGACTTCCTTGGTCTGGGCACCCTAGTTTACTCACTGATTTAAAATGTGTTGGGCACCTCCTAAGTGGCAGCATAGCCTGGAAGGCGGGAGACGTGGTGTGTTTGGGGAAATGAGCACTGAGGAGACCCGGGGAGAGCACCCTTTGAACACATGCCGCATGTCCCCAGGAGGGTATGGCTCGCCGAACAACCAGGCAGGTGCTGGCCGGACAGGGATGAGGAAAGAAGCTGCACCAGGAGGTGGCCTTCTCTCCTCCCAGAAGCGGGAGGTTTGGGGGACTGGACACAGTATGGAAAACACTGGGTGAGGAGGGAGCTGGGGAGCACCGGTGAGGACCATTCTCAAGTGGTCGTCATTGCTGCCATTTATTAAGCACCTACTATGTGCCAGACACTTTACATAATAATAATATAGTAACAGCTAACTTGTACTGGATTCCTACTATGTACCCAACACTCTCCCAAGTCTATTAGCTTATTTATTCTTCCAACCAACTCAGAAGATATTTATGATCTCATTCACCAGGTAAGGAAACTGAGACACTAAGAGGTGACATTTCTTGCCCAAGGTGATGGCTTCTAGGTGGCAGAGCTGGGACTTGAACCTAGACAGTCTGCTCCAGATATTACACTCTTAAACTCTACACTCTGCTCTGTTTAAAAACGTCCAGCTGATACTTAAACTTGGGTTTCTGAAGTCTGAATCTAAAGTGCTGACCATTATGCCCTGGAACACCCACATTATTTATGTTCTTTCATCTTCACAACAGTGATTTGACTTAGGTGTTCCTAACCTCATGTACAGCGGAGGCTCAGGGCATGCGCACAGCTTAAAGCGGGCTGCGCTAAGGCTATTGAATCCGGGGGTGGGTGGGTCTGACTTCAAAGCTTGTGCTTCTAAACCTATAACCTCATGTCACCCAGACTGCTGTCATTTCTGCGGGCTGAAACTGAACAACAGCCAGCACAGTTCACAACCGCGGGGGCCAAGACCCTGCCCAGGCAGAGTGGGGTGCTGGCCGTGGTGCTGGAACAGCATCCTGAGACACCCATGTGTATGGCTCTGACGCTTCAGTTGCTGGGAAGGAAGAAATGGAGGTGCGGGGAGACCCCGGAGGAGGCACCAGCAGGGCCTGGGCAGTGAAGAGGAGGGACGGGGAGCGTCTGGACGGCGGGCATATTTAGCGGCCAGTGTAGCTGTATCGGCACGTACCTGTGGAACGTCAGCCTTGGCTGGGATTGAAAACACAGCTGTTTACGTTTCCAGCAGCCTTGACCTTCAATGTCCCTGGGTGAGGACCAAGTGACCTTAAAGACAGTTCACCTCTCCAGGGTTGACTCCCTCTGAGGAGTCCTCACCTGGCCAGGGGTTATGACCTTGAGCCTCAAATAGGTTAGATTCCTTTGCACCATTTCACAGTCACATGCCACAGCCGCAATCCGAGAAAATGCAGGTTTCCAAGCGTGGAATGGGCCGGGATCCTCCCTCACCTCTGCCAGAGACTCCAGAGGCAGTGCCCTTAGGCCAGAACCTGCAGGCCTCAGAGCCGGGAGGCACCATTCCAGCCCAGGCAGCCCCTCCATGGCACTGGACACACACACACACACACACACACACACACACACACGAGACCCTGAAGTAGCTCCTAGCTGCAAAGCCCTCTGTGCATTGTGGATCTAATTAAGTTCTGACATCATATCAAATTGAATCCTTTTATTAAACACTTATCTTCAGATTCCAGAGTGTCACAACACCACACTGTTTTAAGTGACAGAAATGCAAACAGCGTCTGGCTTCCCAACAGCAACCGAAGTGCTGCCCTTAGCAGCCGAAGGTGGACCAGAGACAGTGGCAGGGCAGGTCTTTCCGGAGCCTGCTCGCTCTTGAATGGCTGGCAGAGGCCTTGAGGTCCCCTGAGAGCTTCCTCCATCTCTTCCACGCACGCCCGTCAACTAGAGTACCCGCCTCCGCCTCCCTCCCGATCTCCGTCCTCTCTGAGCTGTCTGGGTCGGCCGCAGCTTCTCTCAGTAATTTTCCTCGTCCCTCCAGAGCCCTTCCTGCTTTCCTGCTCCCGGGGACTGTGGTGGACAGGCAGAAGGTGGCCTGGCTGTCTCAGCTGCTCCTCTCGGGTGCAGGCTGGCTTTGGGGGTCCGGGGCTTACTGTATCCATTTCTCCATCCTCCCCCGAGCCCCACCCCACCCCACCCCACCCCGACTGTGAAGGCTTCAGAGCAAAGAGCCAGACTTTTTCATCCTTATCTGCTTCCCTAGCAGAGCGCCCAGCACAGAGGAGGCTGCCCATGTGTTTTTAGTCGGTCAAGTCATCCAACATTGAAGACCAAGTCTCGTCCTCGGCTTTACGGTTTTGCAGCCATAAAGAATTCCCTTTTCTTCGTCCCCAAAGGCGGCCTATCCCATGACAAGAGGCACCGAGTCCTGCCCATTAGAGTCACAGCAGACCCGGGTTCCATCCCCACAAGTGGTTTCTGAGGGAGGACTCTCTCTGCTAGGGAAAGGGACGACGCCGAGGAAATCACAGGCGCTACAGGGGAGTCGCCTGTCTTCCCACCGGGATGATCTTTTTAAACACCTCGAAATACTAAGACTCTCATCCTGATCGTCCTTTTTTCTGGATATGTCACGGCCTGCCGCTCCTGTGATAGGAACAACAGTAACAATAATTGTCCAATAATTGTCCCGAGAGCTCACGACACGCTGTGCTCCAAGAGCTTTACGCATGCACTACCTTAACCATCACAAGAACCAGGAGAATGGGTGATATTTTATCCCGCCTTACAGCAAGGAAACTGGGGCCCTGAGCAATGAAGCACCTTCCGCAAGGCTGTACGCCCAGGCACTCTGACAGCACCCGTCCTGAGTGTCTGTTGGAAACAGTAGCTACCGTGTATGGAGCACTCTGAGCCTCCAGCCCCTCATCTGCAGAATGGTCACCAACAGAGCTCACGGGGCCGGGGGGGCAGGGGGAGCTGGTGAAGTAAGTACATCAGGTGAGATGTAAAGCACTGGCACCAAGAGGGCTTTCAAGGAATATCAGAGAGGGCTCCACACCCCCAGAGA
This sequence comes from Tonatia bakeri, assembly GCA_004024845.1. Taxonomy (NCBI): domain Eukaryota; kingdom Metazoa; phylum Chordata; class Mammalia; order Chiroptera; family Phyllostomidae; genus Tonatia; species Tonatia bakeri. The sequence continues at coordinate 11,015 of PVIA01008627.1, forward strand.
CAGAATGGAAGATGTACCGTTCAGTCCCTGTCCTCGTGCACGCAGAGCGCTGTCAGGGAAATGGCACAAAAACTGGTGAAGTTGGAGATAACCAGACAGGACAGCGATACCAGAGCTGTTGCGGGGCAGCTCGTGGTTCACTGCCAGATGGATGATCTTGGGGGGAAAGGCAGAGCTGAAAGCAGGGAGAGGCAGCTCTGAGCTCTAGGGGTCGGGGAGGGCTCTTCAAATCCTAGCTTCCTGGGATGAAAGAATCATCTAGTCCACCTCCCAGAAATGCCCTCCTCCGCATCCCTAAAAGGCAGCCAACCACCTTCTGCATGAACCTCTCCCCTGCCAGGAGGCTCACCACCTTGGGAGGCAGCTCAGAAAACCGCAGCACTCGGCCAGGTTGCGAGCTCCACAGGCCAGACTAAGGTGAGGTGCAAAATTGACGGGGGTGCCCTGCGCACCTCCACGACCCTGAGAACAAGCGCCTCCTTTACTCTGGACCTACACACCTCACCTGGTCTGGCCCTGCTTGTAGAATCCCCACCCGTGGCTCCTAGCTCTCCCAGGCCAGTAAAATGGGTGTTGTTTCAGGTGGAAAAGAGGGGACAGCTCGGTTTGGCTGGGAGGGAAAGTGTGAGCAATGGTGAGGAGTGGGGAACGGGTGAATGCCTTTCTGGGACCAGCGTCGCTGGGAGAGAAGAGTCAGAGCATGCCAGGGGGAAGCTCTGGGCCCAGCTGGACACAGCTGAGGCTGCCTGGGCCTCAGGACGCCTGCTCTTTGTGCCACAGGTGACGGGAGTCTTGGAGAAGCCTGAGCGAGGAGTTTGTTTGGCTTGGAAGCCAGAGTGCGGTTAGATGGAGCCCCGGGCCCGTGGCCCTCATTGCAGGATGCCTTTGTATCTGTGGGTCAGTGGTTTAGGCGGCATTCAACCACTTTGGCCTGGAGCTCTGCCCTGAAATTGAGTGTGCTGCAGTAGCTTTTAAGATTGAGCCAGACGGGGTTGAGGAAAACCAGTGGTCAGAAATTTAAGGTGGATTTTGCAAAGCAGGGAAGGCCACTGGCATTTTTTAATTCTGCAGAGGAATCTGGGGGCCATACTGCAGACCTTCGAGACGCGCTGGTGGGAGGGAGTGTCTCTCAGAGGACAACATCTGCGGGACGTGTCCCGGCGGCTGGGCCCCACGACCTCTGCACGCGGAGCAGCAGAGGGGAAGCCACCTCTGTGGGAATGTTTGTTTCCCTGGCGTTTATTTCGTGATGGGCTTGGTGTCCGTCCCGCATTCTTTGTACATTGCCTTATTTGTTTTCAAACCCCCTCCGTCCCATGTCACAAAGGAGGAGGTCAGACCTTGGAGAGGGAAGGTGACCTGCCCAAGGTCACACACTAGTGAGGGCTGAGCCGCAGTTTGTCCAGGACACGGAAAGCGTGTGCGCGGAGGGAGAGCTGTCTGTATGGCACCGACTCATCCACTAAGGGTGGCTGTGCCGACTGGCCTGTACCTCTGCACGGGGTTTTGTAATCCACCAACTGGGTTTAGTAGCTCTCATTTCATCCACTGAGTTACACCAGCAGAGAAGCAGCACTGCCCATTCCCCCATTCTACAGATAAGCGATCTCAAATGACTTCCTATGCACCCACTTCTGTCCACCCCCACCACACGCACCTGCCACACCACCTCCAACTCTCACCTGGACTGCTCCTGTCACAGCGGTCCGGGTAAGAGACCCTGGTGGCTTTGAGGAGGCTTGCAGCTTCCGGTCTTCCCCTCCAGTCTAGTCCCAGCCAGCCACCAGGGCCGTCAGCCTAAAGCACACGCCTGGTCACGTTAATCCCCTGCTTAACACTCCTCAGGGGCTCCCTGTTGCTCCTAAATTCTTACTCTGAATGGCTTACTGGGCCCTGAATAATCAGACCTCAGCTACTGTCTTTCCCAACTGGACATACACACACACACACACACACACACACACACACACCGAGACCGACCATCTGTCTTTCAGACAGACCCACACTCTGGGCCTCAGGATCCCATCTTGTCTCTGGTTAACCCTTGCTCTTCTTCCTACCACCTCCGGGCCTTCCCTGCATCTGCCAGCTTCTGCTTATTTTTCGTGGCTCATGTGAGATGGGACTTCTTCCAGGAAGCCTTCCTGGCAACCCACCACCACCCAGACTAAGCCATGTAACCTCCGGCCCACTCTTCAGTGTCCTTTGCTCTGCCGTGACAACAGAGCATATTGGTCACCTAGAAGCCCATTGTTTGGGGTCAAATCCCAGCTCCTTCACTCACACTGGCAGTGACTCCTTAGATGTTTCCCTTCACTTCTCTGTGCCCCCATTCCCACACCTTTAACCTGGAGAAGATAATAAAAGGTTTTTGAGGATGAAACGTAAGGTGCCCAGCCCAGTATATGGCTCATGCCAGCCTCTCCCCAGGGCCAGCCATCACCAGTCCCACCCTTGCTGTCGTTTTCACTCTGGGTCACTGAAGTTCATCATTTGTGCAGGTGTCTCCTAGACTCACAGTTCTTGGGGACAGGGAATCCTGCTGTACTGGTGCCCTCTCTCAGGCACCTACTTGGCCGCCCTACCTAGCAGGCACTCAGTGAATCCTAGGACTAGCTGAAATGCTGAGTGAGTCCAGACTGCACGGTTAATAAATGGCAGGAAGAGGGCTCAGAGGCAAGCTCTCTCACTGAGTGGCACGGCCGTCTTTCCACTCCACCACAGGCCTCTCAAGATGGATGTGGAGCTGTTGGCAGATGACAGTGTTTATTCATTATCTGCCTGCTCCTGGGGCTCTGGGGCTGACACAGTCATTTGAGCAGTCCTGGTCGGCAGGATCTAAACGTAACAGGTTCCTGTACACCCTGGGCACATCTCCACCAGGGAGCTCTCTCGAGGCACTGGAGTGTAATCACCTTTCTGTGACTAGTCTGCGAGCTTCTGAGGGCAGGGACTGTGTGTGCGACCCATCAGTGGCCCCAGCATGGGGTCTGGCAATGGAAAGTAGCACCTACCTCTTATCAAGCCCCTACTAAGTGCCAGGAACTGTGCTAAGCCCTCTCAACACAGTGCTGCACACAGCTCTCACACCCCATGAGAGAGGTTTCCCCACCTCCCCTCGTACAGACACGGCTGAGGGTCAGAGAAGTCTGGTGCTATAACTGGGACACGACCCAGGTGCCCGCCGCCAGACTCGGAAGCTCACCGCTGACCTCCGCTGCCTCTCTGGTAGTCAGAGTTGAATTAATGAATCTGTATTTGGGGGCGGTTTCTTCATGGTCTACTTCATGGAGTGTCTGAGGTTAGCCCGTTATCTGTGCCTTAACCTCCTGGGGACAGGCTTTCGATCACACTGTGGTGTGAAGTGCATCGGGGTTTTCCTGTCCCTGGGGGCCTGCTCCAGTGCCAGCACTTTTGGGGTGCAAGGGCTCAAGGCCATGATGAAGGTGCCCTGAAGTTCGGAGGCCACGTCCTTGTAAGTTCTCAGTTTTGATGAGGTCAGGCCCATATCAATCCACCAGCCCATGAACCCGCCCCTCCCCAGGATGCCCAGAGTCCCCAGAGGGGGGCCCTAACCACCATATCCGGGAGCCTCCTCCACAATCTCTAAGCACTGGCAATCGACAACTGTAGTTGGCTTATCTTCATTAAGATCTATGACATCCTTCCTGCCTGAGGTCAGTCCCATCACCTCACACCCCATCCCAGGCACCCTAGTCCAAGGCTGACGTAGCCTGTCACGTGCTCATTCTCAGCGATGCCCCCACCACCTCTTTCCATATTCACAGCCACAGCGGGCACCAAACAGTGGAAAAGCTTATCCTGAACAAAGGGGTTGTGAGGAACATCGAGACACTTTTTAGTTCATTCATTCATTCATTCATTCAGTTATTCTATGGATATTTAATGAGCACCTGCTATATGCCAGCGCTGAGGGTTCAATAAATTGCCTTCTTAAAAATATGTTTGATATTAAATACATATAAAAACTATTTTTAACATGTACGATTGTGTTCATTAGGATTATCAGCTGCCACATTTCCTTAAACTAAAATAAAAAAGATGCTTTACTTCAATTTCATCACACAAGTCTAGAGATAGGATGTCCAGGGCTGGTGTGACTCCACGGCGGTGTGGCCCAGATGTCTACACCTGATTCCACCGCCATGCAGCTCTCCACACTCGAGGCTGTGTCAAGGTCCAAGACGGCAGCCTTGGACCTCCACAGCCCACGTGCCCAGAGGAAGGAGCTGAGAAGGGCACATCCCAGGAAGGACATTTCTCAGAAGCTGCTCCCACCACTGTCACTCACACCCCCTGGTCAGAACTTAGTCACACAGCCACCTCTGGCTTCACAAGAGGCTGGGAGACACAGTCTACGTTGTAGGGGCCATGTGTCCAGGCAAAATGTGGGAAGACAGAGAGGACAGGACACCAGGACAGAGCCTGCGGCCCGGCTGTGTCGGGGCGTGCGCATACGCCCTCAGGCCGAGGGGCGGAGCCTCCCCAGGACATTGCATGCTCCCCGCTGCAGCCCCAGCCCCACGTGCGTCAACCCTCTGGACTCCCACTCCCTCGAGTATCACTGCGTTGCTCGATTTGACAGTTTCGCCACAGACGTGTGTATTTCTAAGCACCTGTGGTCTAGTTGCACAAGTTTTTAACTTCGTGAAAATGGAACCACATGGCCTGATTTTCCTGCGGCTTGATTTTTTACCTCCAATAGTATGTTTGTGGAATCCCCCTGTGCTGACACGTGTAGCTCTAATCCCCTCACTCTCACTGCTGACCTTTTACAGCCACGTGCCCAAGGTGTGGCCGTTCTCCCGACAAGAGAAATGTGGGCTGTTCCCAGTGTCTGGTCGTTACAGACATTCTGTGCCCATCTCCTGGCACACACATGCAAGGGCTCCTTCAAGGCAAGTTTCTAAGAGAAATTGCTGGGTTGTGGGGTACGTGCGTGTTTTATTATTATCAAATAGGCTTTTAATAAGAGAGGCGCAAAAATCTCCTGGTGCCCTGGGGATTCTCACAGTTGGAGCAATGTCCATCCGTTTAGGAGAATGGAACGAGCACTCACCTCCCTGCCCACACTCGTGTGCACGTGTGCACGCATCACACACGGCGTCCGTTTGTCTGTCCATTTGCTCCATAAACACTTGTTGTGTAGCCGTCACCACTGATCTGAAGACGTGCCGTCAATATAACAGTGGTTTTTCAGGAGGGAAGAGACACGCTGTGGTAAATGAACCCAACGATTTTAAGACACGGCCCAACTCTAGAAAGGCTGAGAAGTGCGTGCGAGCACCTTAGAATGGAGGGCAACGCGGTGTGTTCAGGGGACTCTCTAGAAGAAAGCCTGCCCTCAAGGGGCTTTCAGACTTGCAGCCCTTTGCTCCCGAACGACCATGCCGGCCGCAGAACGTGACTAACACGGGTAGAGAGGGCCGGGAAGCCTCACGACCCAGCCTGCAGCGGGGTCCGTCAGGGACCCTGCAGTGTCGGCACGGCCTGGGAGCTTGTGAGAAAGGCAGAATCTCCAGTCCTCCCCCCCACCCCCCTCCATACTCACTGAGACCGGACTGGGCTTCACGTGCTCCCCAGCTGATGCCCACACTCAACAAAACCCTGAAGCACTGCATGGGCGCTCCGGGAGGGAAAGAGTCTTTCCAGCTAAGGGCAACCAGGAAAGGCCTCCTGAAAGAGGTGTCATTGGAAGAAGAAAGAGAAGGAAAAAGGACATCCATTGGATGCCAGCTCTGGGTTAGGAACTCACTAGGTGCCTTCACTTAGTCCTCAGAGTTGCCTCACAGGACAGAGGTTAGTACTCCTTTTTTAAAACTAAGGAAACTGAGGCACAGACAGCTCACATAACCTGCTCATGCCCATTCTAGCCCCACCCAGTGTCTGCACAATCCAAAACAATCCAACGAATGAACAAGTGAGCAACAGGCAAGCGAGCGAACCACAGAGCCTGCTGTTCCAAGCCCTCCAGCACCGGCGGGTACCAGCTGTGCTGTGCTGGGGCTGGTGCTCCAGGAGGGGTGAGTCTGGCACTGCTCAGCCACTCAGGGCCCCCTGAATCCCTGCCTTCAGGGTGGGCCCTGCCAGCAAAGCAAGGAGCAGAAAAGCTTTAAACACAGATAAAGTAGCTCCCACCAAACCCTTCATTTGCTTCACTTAAAAAATCACAGAGCCAGCCTCCTCCCTGTGGCTCGGCCCCTCCACCCTCGCCCTCCCAGCAGCCCTGCTGCTCCTATGACTCCCTGTGAAATACGGAAAATTAAGCAGCGTCTCTGCAGCCCCTAATGACCAGGTTTGTGAAGAGCTTATTGTATCTCGAAGATATGAGACAGCAATTGGTGTTATGAGATAGTAATGTGCTTTTTACAAAGCTGATGAAACCTCTTAAACTACTTAATACCTGCGAGCTGAAATTCCCAGCCTGAAATGGTGAGTTCCTGGAGGCAGGGCTATGGCAGCCTGAGGCACAGCCCTGGGCCTTTCCGGGGTGGGTACGGCGTCACCGCCCTTCTGGGGTGGGGGCTCAGCAGAGGTTTTCGTGGTTGTTGGGCTCCTGGGCAGAGTAATCGCTCACAGTCACGGTGGGAGAGTCTCCCCACAGTCTCTCCTCGTGCTCCCAAAGCTCAAAGCCAGCGCTGTGGGGGTGGGGGGGGCAGTTTAACCTGGCCCCCTGGCCCCGTCCCTCTCTAGCCATCTCCAGCACCCCCGCCCATCCTGCACTCCAAAGAGAACCAACATGTTTTAAAATCTCCACCAGCCGCCCCATCGCACGGGATGGCGTTCACCCAGCGGTGTGCTGATGGAGGTGTGGCGGGCTGGCTCTCTGGGCAGTGAAGGGGACCTCGAGTCGTACAACTGGCTAGTTTCTGTGGTGCAAATAAATGCTCCCACTGTGGGTGACTTCAAGCTTCTCGCACAAGTTTGGAAAAGATACAGGCAGTCGGCGCCCACAAGCTGGGGCCAGCCGGCTCCAGCATTCTACTACGGTCGGCTTCCTTGTTCCCACCACTCCGACCTGGGGCACCTTCTCCGACCCCCGAGACAGTCCGTTCCCCCTGGGTGCCCAGCACTTCCCTGACTTTGCTCCTGCTGGTCCCTCTTCTGAGAATCCCTTCTCACCCTCCGCCACTTCCTCATCTCACCCCAACACACACACACACACACACACACACACACACACCCCTGGCTAACTCCTTCTCTACCTTCTATAGCAGCTCAGCTGCCTCCTCCTCAGGTGGCTCACACACGCAGACACCTACTGTGTGCACCCAGACAGGCTCTGCCCTGTCACAAATCCTGCTATACCACAGCTTCAGCTTTCTGTCCCCCACAGAGACTACAAATTCTGTGGGGACCGAAAGTACATTTTTTCCTGAATTCGGCAGGTTGCACAGAGCAGAGCATACAGTCGGTGCTCCACACACGTGAGCTGAACAACTCTGCTCCCATAGGACGTATATATCCCTCAGTTACAGTGTGTGAGACGTTCCATCCTAGAGAATCACTTCACGTTCCGTGCCCTCCGTCTTTCCCCAAGATTGTGTTCCTGAAGGCAAGGGTACCTCTCGGCTGGCATCAGGAAAATAAGAGAAAAATCATCTTTTTCTTTTTTTAAGAGAGAGGGGGCATCGATTTTTTGTTGTTCTACTTACTGGTGCATTCATTGATTGATTCTTGTATGTGCCCTGCCGGGGGATCGAACCCACAACCTTGGTGTATTGGGATAATACTATAACCAACTGATCCCCCGGCCAAGATGAGATGCCACCACTCTTCACAGGCTGTAGTGATGTCTGTTGGCACAGAGGTTCTGCGAAATTTAAATTCCACCAAAGGTGAGGCAGTGGAGGTGAGGCAGCACCTCCCTATCCCGAGACTCATGGCCACTGTACTCAGACTGAGTCCAGGCCCACAGCCCTCCAAGCGCTCCTGGGGATCCCTCAGGCACCCAGCCAACGCCCACAGCCTCGTGGCTACCGTTAGCCTCAGAGACCGCTGGGACCGACCCCGTCCTGGCCTGGGACCGAGGCTACCTCGGTCACTCCTCTCTAGCAACCATTTGTCCCTCACCGCTCCGTTCACCCCCTAATCTGCCCCGATCTCCAGCCTCCCCCAGCCCCCCAAGTCCTTGCTGTGGGCTCTCTGGAATTTTATCCCATTGTCAGCAACCCCCCCAACATTCTCAACTTCCCTTCTTGCTCTGGCGGAAACCTGGGTCTCTCCCCTGCAACCCCTTACGTGGGGGGTTTCATGGCCCGCACTCCTGGGCCTGGAGGTGGTAGGACTCTCCTTGCTCCTCACTGCTATTTCTAGACCATTGCTCAGTCTCGTCTCCAAACCCCCTGCCTCTCTGGAAGTCATCCCACTTTTCTCTACCCGACATCCTAAGTTGCCTGCCATTCACTCCCGGGCACATCTCACTCTTTGGGGAGTTAGCACTGCCCTGCCCTGTGCCCCCACCTCAGCCGGCAGATTCTGGTCCTGCCTTGCTTGTCGCTGGTCAGTGGTTACACACTGAAATCCTACCTCCCACACAAATCACCCCCAGCAAGTCCAGGGAAGAGAGCTGGGCAGGGGTGGCTCCTGGGCTTGACAAGCAGAGTGGGGAAGGCCTGGGACTCAGGCCCCCTCTTCTCTCCCTCCACCCCAAGGATGAGTGGAGGGGTGAGTTCTGTGCCTCAGCCCTGCAGCTCTGCACACCTCGCAGCTCAGCCCAAGCACACCTGTGCCAAGGTGCTCCAGGACCCAAGAAGGACGAATCCTTCCCACAGCCCGAGGGCAGGCCAGGCTGTGCTCCACCAGTGTGGGGAGAGCACTAGTCTGAGGTTTACGGCCCCCTTCACCACCACCCCCCCAATTCTACCACTCCCAGCACCATCAAGCCCTGCCTCCTGGGTTGCTGAGGACGGAGGGCTATTTTCACGGGGAAGTCGTCTGGCTGGCTGGACGAGGAGAAATTCCGCACTAGAGTTCCGTGCTCACGGAGGCAGAGTGGCTCGTACGGCAGCAGGGAGGGCCGGAGCAGCCGGTGGGGTTCCCTGTGTCAAATCGGGACCCAGACAGGGCCGTCATTTAGCTTGTAACAGCCTCATCATCAAAAGACCACACCAATAATTTCTAAAAACCAACTGATAATTTGGGGCTCATTAGAATAATTTGATGAATCACTTGCACTTCAACTTTTAACTTAGTAAGCAGTTTCATAATGCACACTTGACGTACAGAGAAAATAAAAACGAACTTTAGTTTTATCTTTTATATCAATCTGGATGACCTTTCCAGTTGCTAAATACGTTGAATGTCATCCCTACCTCCTTGCCACCTGTGCTACCCAGTTCATGGGCTCACACTTGACCCTGAGAGTCCCAACAGCCGCACTTCGCAATCCCAGTCTGTCGCACCCACCCCTGGACTCCCGTGCCCCTCGTTCAGCTAACTCCTGTGAGCCCCCGACTCCAGCGATTCTCGGACCCCACCCCAGACCTCTTCACCCAGCTTGGGGTCTGTCGGTTTGCATAACTGCTCCCTTGCCTTTTGCTCCCCTCCCAGACCCCCGTCCTGGTCAAAGGCAACTCTCCAGCGAGATCAACTGCAGCGACACACTAAATGTGTCCTGAGAAAACCAAGAGTCTCAAGAGGGACCTTGAAGCCACCAACACACATACTTCATCTCTCTCCCTCTGTCGTGGAGAAAAAGTTGACTCCCTTATTCCTTCCTTGAACATCCACCCCCGCTTCCCGCTCCTCATCCTCAGTTGATGGCCCTGCTTCCCATTTCATCAGGAAAACAGAAAAAGCAGAAGAGCAGTGTCACAAGCTCCCACCATGTCCACCCAGAGGTGGCCCCTGCCCTCCTGGTGCAGTGAACGTACCATCATCGCCCCATCAAAGGTCACTCTTGCACTTGTCTCCATCCCCCCTCACATTGCTCCTACATCACTCCCTCTTTTCTCTGGGTAATTTCCTTCTACTGGAACATGCCACCAGCATCACTCATGCCTTAATGTCTCCCCCACCAGCACAGAGTAGCCAGCAAGGTGGTGGACATCCCACTAGCACAATGCAGGGCAGCAGAGGGAGGCAGGAGGAAGGAGACAACCCAGGTTGTGGCGGGGGCTCAGACAGCCAGCCCTAGCATGTGCAAAGGTCCTGTGGTGGGAAGGAGCATGCAGGAAGGAAGGCCCAGATGGCATGTGCACAGAGAGGGAGGTGGGTGGGAGGTGAGGCCAGGCAGAGGTTGGGTCAGGCCCTCTTAAAGATGTTGAACTCTTCCCTGAGAGCACAGGGAAGCTGGTGAGCATGTTAAGGGGGAGGCGGCTTGATCAGACTGGCACTCTCAAAGGATCACTGTGATAACTACAAAGAGGGACAAGAGCAGGTGCAAAATGACCAGCAGGGAGGCTGTCGCAGTCTTCCAGGAGAGCAAGAACAGCGGCCTGGCGGTGGGCGGTGCTGTTGACAGAGACAAAGTGGTTGTTTGAGGGGCACTGGGAAGCTTATACAGTGGGATGTCACGACGGACGGGGCCTGCGCCGGAGGGGAGGGGGGATGTCGGCCATGCTGACTGGGCTGAGACTCGCACAGGGGAGCCGTGGAGAGGTGTTCGCTGAGCTGGCTGCTGCCTCTGGAAGACCAGTCTTGAGGGAAATGAAAGACCGTGAGTTCAGGGGTGGACCTGCAGAGAGCACGGTGCCTTTCAGATACCCACCACGCGACGTCAGATAGGCAGCTGACCACCAGGCCGAGGCCCCACGGGAGAGGTCTGACTGCTTTGCACAGTCTCTCAACAAGCATCTCTCCACCCTTCTGTGCTGGGCACCGCGCTGGGAGCCGATGGTCGGCCCAAGGATGGCCGAAGCACGGGCTCGCGCAGAGGGATAGCCAGGCCGCGTATAGAGCAGGTGCTGGCATGCCGCGCTGAGAAGAGGGGTGTGGCGGCTCTGCCTGTGAGGCCTCGGTTTGGGGTGGACACGGTCCCTGATTGGTCGGGAGACCTGGGGCACGTCAGGACTGCTCTCCTCACCTCGCCTCCTGCGGGCCCCTTCTGAAGACGCCTCGTCTGGCGCCGACCAAATATTTGTCAGATTGAATTGAGAGGAAGGGAAAGTGCTTTGCAAAGAGCTTCCAAACACACTAGTTTGTAGTTTTAACAATAGGGAGGATATTATATCCTCTTAGCAGCCGTATGAAGACACTTCTCAGGGGAGAGGGGTGTGTGAGGCTACCGGGGGAGGTAGCAGCCTCCCGTCAATGGACCAGGGTGCAACGAGGGCAGAGGGGAGAAGTGGGGAGACAGCAAGGTCAGGGGGACGCGGGAGCAAGAAGAGGGACTGCCCGGAACACTCAGAGAGGAGACCTACCCTGTGGGAGCATTCTGGTGAAACGCTCTGCCCTTGGGACCCTACAAAGCTTCCGTGAAGTGACCAGAAGTCCCAATATGCTCCGGGGAATTTCTCCTGCAGAAGCTGGGAAAGAGGGTGACTTGGTACAGAGACAGTGGGTGGGAGGTGAGGGGGAGGTAACCATCTTTTCCGTAACATGCAGCATATATATAATTATAATAATAACTAGAAATACCTAAATTACTTATCTTCATGTAATTATCTTCATGTGCCCTGTATATGCAGGTGTATATAATATATATATAGCTTTGTTTTAAAATTCCTAAATACTGTCTACAGTACATAGTAAAACTCTCTCTCTGGGCTATATGGCTCCGAATTCCACAGGAAAATAAGCTGCTAACATGAACTGAGGACCGTATTAATTAGGTTATATTAGCCACTGTCGCAGAAAAATCCCAAGCGTCAGCGGCTGAATGGAGTCCAGTCCCTCTCGCTCTCCCGGCAGCGCCCTCGGGCAGGCTCGCTCGCTGCGGCGGCTCTGGGCGCTTTCTGTGCGTCAGCTCATTTAGTCCCCATGACAACCCGCGCGGGGAGCTCCCCCCACCGCGCTTTCAGGTGAGGAGACTGAGGCACTGGGTGAGGCCTGCAGCTCCCGAACCTGCCTGTCACTCTGCGCCACGTCACCCAGCACGGGTCCCACGACCCACTCATTCAAGGAAAGTCGGCCGACATTTGTCGCACCTGTGCTGGTGCCGGGGACACAAAAGTCCCTGCTGCCATGAAGCGGACCTGGCTCTCAGTTCTGTTCCGCGCATCCGTGTTTACGAGGGTGCACTGCACAGTTCACTCATGCCCTGTGCGGCCACGGTGGGGGCCCGCTGTGGCACTGAGCTGGGGTTTTCACCTGAGCCGGTTCCCACCTTCTCACTGAGCAAATACTTAAGAGTCAAAAGCCCTGATTCTGTCACTCCCTGGCACGAGAGCTTACTCAGTCACTCAGCCCCCCTGAGCCTGTTCCTTCATCTGTAACATGGAGAAACTACCCCTCACGGGCTCTGGCAGAGCCAGCAGGCGTCTAGTCCAAGAGCCTGGCAGAGGGCCCAGCCCCAGTGGGAGCTCGCCCCCCGGATTTCAGGGCTGTTGGGGGCTGGGGGCCGTGACCTCCGTGCCGCTGCAGAGGGGAGGGTGCTTCGCAAGCTCGTCTGAAGAGCTGCGGGAATGTTTGCCAGCGTCAGTCTGGGGCCTGCCTTCTCTGGAAAGCTGCTTTCTCTCGCCCCAACTGCAGAGTGACTCCCAGCTGAGCTGAGGCGCAGAGATGGCCACACACCCCAGGTTCACGGTTGATCAGCCTCTGGCCTCGGTCTAGCCCTGGTGGCATCCCCAGCTCAGAAGCTTCCGTGCAGGAGTGAAAGCCTGGGTTTCGAAGTCCCCCCCAGCACTGCGGGGGAGGGGGTGTGTTTTGATTCACCAGGAGGACGTGCAAACAGACAAAGCAAGACCTTCCTTCAAGGGGGAGGAAGGGGACTGAGCCAGTTTCAGGAGAGTGAGAGGTCAGGAGAAGGCCAGTGGGCACTGAACCCCAGAAGCAGTGACGTCTCATGTATCCTATCTCCCCTTCTTTTCCAGGGAACTTCAAAGGTCTCTGCAAGCAGATCGATCACTTCCCAGAGGATGCAGATTACGAAGCTGACACAGCAGAATACTTCCTCCGTGAGTGCATACAGTTTCTTATCTCCTTCGGGGTGATGGTCCCGCCCACCAACATTCACAGCGCCAAACACCAGGACTCTCTAGTGACCCCTGTCTCAGCAGAGGGCAGACGAAAAGCTGAGCCTCTCTCCTTTCCTCCTGTCCAGGGGCCAAACCTTCATACGTGCTGTGCCCTCTGCCCCCAGCACCCTTCCTTCCCTTCTTTGTCTGGCAAACTCCTACTCATCCTCCAGGTCTCAGCCAAAACATCACCTCTTCCAGGAAGTCCTCCATGCTCCCAAACAGATTCCCCGTGCACACCACTTTCACCGTGCTGTGGGATCCTTGTCTCCCTCCCAGTCCCACCAATGCTGCCAGGCTGAGGGCTCTTCCTATCTTGGCTGCACTGTATTTTCAGTTCAGTTCCCTCAGTAAATACATCTTGAATAACTGAATGGAGAAACTCATCAGGCAGTGCCAGATTAGAACTTCTACTGAAACAATATATGAGATTTGTTTCTTCCCCCACAAATCCTGATGTAATAGCTGCTATCTTAAACCCACTTGAGACCTACTATCAAGAGAAAGCATTTGAGTCCCAAAGAAAATGTCTCAAGAATTGGCAAAAACTAACATGATGAAATGTTCCCTGAGCAAAGGATTTCCAGGAGAGGGGCTGAGGGTCCTTGACACCTGGGACAGCAGAGCCACCCCCGCAGAAGTGGCTGCGGGCTCTGCTGCAGGCTCTCAGGCCCGCTCTTCCGGAGTCCGGCGCTCCTCCCGGCAGCATCCCTCCTCTGCGCCTCCCCTCCCGCCCGGCAGCGTGGTTAGCATTACCCTCGGACCACTTCCACAAAAAATGTAGGAGGAATTTTATTATATGGATCACTCGTCTCTTTCAATAATTACTCTTCACATCAAACCCAATTTCGGGTCAGCCTGAAAAGCCCATAAAACATGAGGTCAGCCAGGCAACCGGGAAGAGAAAAGAAGGGAACGTGATGCGATTTATAGATTTCTCTTTAAAGGAGAGAAAATATCTTACAATGCTCATCTTTTTTTTTTCTTTTTAAAATCAATTCTTGCAATATGCTGCTCTTAAATGGAATTCCTAAAGGGCCGTTGGTTGCGTTCCCTGTTACCATGTCTGGGGCTCCCGAAGGAGTCTGGCGGGGGTGTGAAGGCAGATTGAGCACCTTCTGGGTGCTAGACCCTGTGCTCAGAGCTGAGATGGAGACGAGTGAATGAGTGAGACGCAGGCTGTGGCCCCAGGGTGACCACGTGGTGCAGAGCCCGGGGGGCGGCAGGGGGCAGGACCCTCGGGGAAACAGCCGGACTGGGAGACCCACACAGCAGAGGTGCAGCCTGCACATCAGGGCGGAAGGGGGCGAGAGCCAAGCCCCACACCCAGAGCCACACTGGCGGAGCACGGCAGTGGTGTGGTACGCGGTCAGCTCCGCGCCGAGTGCTTGCGGCAGGAACTGTCTCATCCGTCACTGTGCCCAGAACAGCTCCTGGACACAGGAGACGCTCAGTCAGTGCTGTTGGCTAAGTAAAGAAAGCACAGAGGCCTCTTCAGGGAGTGTTGCTACTATTCTGTGCCTCCATTTCCTTATTCTTAAAGAGAGAAGAGCTTAGAGCATTTGGTTCATTTTGCGATCCCTGGACAAAAGACTTGAGCGTATATTAGCAGTGCAAGAGGATCCAAGGGTCTGAGTGGACTTCATACGGCAATATTTTTTAGCATCTCTAATAGGAGGTCAGCAACCTTTTTCTGTAAAAGGACAAAGAGTAAATATTTTAGGCTTTGCAGGCTGTACAGTCTGTCCCAGCTACCCTGTAGCACAAAAGTGACACAGACAATAACGAAAGCCAATTAGTGTGGCTGTGCTCCAGCGAAACTTAACTTTATTTACAAGAACAGGCAGCAGGCCACATTGAGCGTTGTCTGCTGGCCCCAGTCTAGAATGTGCTAATCTTGGGCTAGACAATGAAAGTCATTTTTTGAAGCTGGAAGATGTGAGTTCCTGTCGTTCTCTCAGCTCTAACCTGGTGGGCCAGAGGAGGTGAAGACAAAGCTCATTCTTGAAGGAGCCTCCGCCCTCCAAGGTGGGCAGAGCTGGGGCCCAGGAAGTTGGTGGGCGGGGCTGCACCCGAGGGGTGGAGCCCGAGTCAGCTGTCGGCCTGACGCCTCTGCCACATGGCAGCCGTGAAAGACAGGGAAGCAGCCCTGCGCCTGAGCGCTCGCTGTCTGGAGACAGGCCCATGAGTGTGAGGTGTATGCCACAACATAGGCTAGCAAACAACGCTAGCATGGCTCCTCACCCAGCATGGAGGGGGTCATTCCAGAGGGGTCCCGAGAGCAGGCAGCACCAAAGCTGACACTTGAACTCTAGAAGCACTCGTTCATTCATTCACTCATTCATTCATTCACTCATGACCCGTTCACTTAGTAATCACTATGTTTGGGGCACTGTGGTCGGTATAGGGGATCCAGAGAAAGTCGGGGCTCTCGTAAAGGTTACATTTCAGTGGAAGAAACAAGCAATGATCAAGTGCACAGACACCCCGTGGATCATTTCAGAGTGCTGTGAAGGGATGGGTGCAGGGTAGAGAGGTGGGCAAAGGGCAGGGAGGGGTGTTGCCTGGGTGGGTGGTTAGGACAGCTTCTCTAAATGAAGAGGAGCGAAGAGTAGTTTGGGGAAGCAGGTACCTCCGGAGGGAATGGCAAGAGCAAAGGTCTTGTTAAGGCAGGAAGAAGACGGCGTGCTTGCAGGTCAGAGCGCAGGGCGTGAATGGAGGGTGTCCATGAGCAGAGGAGCCCAGTCCTCTTGGGAGAAAGTGGACCTCGCTCCGTGTTGGGAGCCACGAGCAGGGGCACTGATGTGGAAGGTCAGTTCTAGCTGCTGCAGCGGAGGCAGGAGATGGTAAAAGGACAACAGTGAAGGCCGGGAGGCCAGATCCCGGGGGCAGTGGTGGCTGGGCCAGCTGTGGCTGTGGTGAGAAGTGAGGTGCTGTTTGGGAGGCAGACATGGCGGGACTAGGGGTGGTCAGATGATTGAGGGTGGGCAGTGGGACAGGTCACTGCTGAGTCTCCAGAGGACAGCAGAGGACTGTGAGGAGAGACAGGGGTCTCAGACGTGGGGGATCCAGGAAGGTGGAAAGGGGCTCAGCAAAGAGAGATGCCAGAGCCCCGTGTGCCAAGACCAGGCATCTCTGGCTCCCAACTCACACTCACCCTGCCTTAGACTCACGTTCACACTCACCCTGCCTTAGACTCAGGGGACACAGGGCACAAGCAGAGTGGGCTCCAGAAAGGAGGCCGCAGCTCCTGCTGTTACCAGGGTCAGGGAGCAAAGTCCACCAGACTCTGCTCACCTTGAGGGCAGGATCTGTTCTGAGCTGTCTCTGACTCCCAGTGCCCAGCGGGGCGTCTGACACAGGGCCACACACCTGAAACAGACGGAGGCCCGAGTGTGTGGCTGCCGTGGGACTTACAGGCCTTGCCGGGCAGAGCCGCAGCCTCCGGGAGCTCTCCAAGCGGCTTTCCCTTGGGCCTTGGCTGCCCAGGGGCGTAGCTCCTTTTTGGCATCCAACAGACCTGCGTTCAAGCGACAGCTCAGCCCCTGCTCTGCCTTGTGCTTTCACCCCCAAGACCTTAGTCTCCCCATCTGTAAAAATTGGAAACCGCCCACCAAATAGTAGCACTATGAAAACAAAGGAAATGCAGTTGGTCAAGGGTCTGAAATACCTACTTTTCCTTGCTCCTGCCCCAGGTCTCCCCTCCTCCTCTACTTCTGTGTATGATATCAAGTTTGAAAGACCACTTAGAAGCAGATTTTATACACACACACACACACACACACACATCTCCCTGGAGATTCACATGCATGCATTCATTTGACACACATTTATGGGGCCTGTACTATGTGCCAGGCACCGATCT
Source organism: Tonatia bakeri (assembly GCA_004024845.1). Lineage (NCBI taxonomy): Eukaryota > Metazoa > Chordata > Mammalia > Chiroptera > Phyllostomidae > Tonatia > Tonatia bakeri. The sequence goes on from PVIA01008627.1 coordinate 28,019, forward strand.
AGGTACTGAAGATTAAGGAGGGAACAAACAGACCAAATCTGTACTCTGATGAAAGAACTTCATGGTTTAGAGGTCAGGAGACAAGGAGGCTGAGGCGGGGTGGCCAGTGAGGTGGCCTGGTAAGTGCTGCCACCCTTGATCCAGCAGCTGGAGTGAGGGTGTAAAGAGGAAAGGGAGAGAATGCTGGCTGGCTTGACCGGACGGGAGTGCAGAGCTCATCTCCCGGGTGGCAACGAAGGCGGGGCTCACTGGTCCTCAAGCCAGCAGGCAGAGCTTCGAGCTTTGCTCAGCACCTCATGAAGGGCCTGGCAGGAGGAAGGTGCCCAGGTAACATGTGGTGGGATGGGTGAACGAATGAATGACTGCTCTTATTCCCCAACCCCCACAAATATCTGAGGAGTTCCACAGCTTCTCCTGGACACTGAGTCCAGGGGCTCCCTAGTGTCAGGGAAGAACAGCTCCCACCGGCCCTGGTTGTCACCCTGGGCCTCCCAACATCTGGGCCTGCAAAGCTGTGGCTGATGTGTAAGCCTCAGTACTGCCAGCTTACCCAGGAGCCAATGGTGACCAGAACTGTTTTTCCCAACCAGCTCTGTGGGGCCATCAGATATGTCTGCTGTGGCGCCTCCCTATACTTACCCCTCCTCACCAAAGCTTGAGGAGCGTGGTGAAGAACGGAGGCGGTGGTGACCGGGGTGTGACTTCCTATGACTGTTGCTGTGTCTGCGTGTCTGTCTTTATGTGTGAGGACAAGAGCCTGTGCTATGTTCTGTGTCTTTCTGTATCTGCATGTCCGTGAGTCTGAGTGTCTGTCTGTCTGAATGTATAAGTGCCTATGTGTTTGCACATATGTGCTTGCGTGCATGTGGGTTCCTGCAAGGTAAACGTTTGTGTTTGTGTGTGTGTGTGTGTTGTGTCCAGGAAATGGGAGTGGTATTTCCCAGCTGTCCTAATGTGACTTAAAGCAGGGGAAGAAGATCAGGGGAAATGAGTTCCCTCCCAGTCATGCAGTAAGAAGCTACTGTATGCCAGACCCCCAAATCCACTGTTTTGAGTCTACCTGTAGCTCAGGACTGCAGGGTAGGGTCAGGCTCTCCAGGGGGGGAGAGCCTGGGGCTGGAGGTGATGGGCCAAGAGTCAGCTGCTGTCCCTGACACACTATGTCCAGGGGGAGTGGAGGGGATGACACTCAGAGGTCACACGTGCACACACACACACACACACACTCAACAGAGTTTACTCTTTCTCCGGAGCCAGAAGTGAACAGAAGGGGAAGAGAGGGAGGGCTCTGGGCAAGGCCTGTCCCTCCCCACCAAGAGAGGTCTCTTTTGATTACACTTGAACTAGGAGCTGACACCTTCCCAGAGATTTACTGGCCACCCAAGTCATCGGCCACCCAAGCAGGAGAAAGTTCCTGGGGCAGCTCTAGCCCAGGAGCAAAACCTGTAAGGAAGGGGAGGTGCAGAGCAGCCGAGGCAGGGAGGACTGGCATCAGGGTTACTGAACACGGCCACCTTAGGAGGCAGGCGAACACAACAGCAGGCTGTAGTGCACACTGCCTGGGTTCAAATCTGGCTCTGCCGCTTGGTTAACCTCCCTGGGCCTCAGATTTCTCGCAGTGGGGACGATGGTCATTGGCACCTTCCTAGGGTTGTAATGAGACTTAAGTGAGTCGGCATAAGAAAGCTTCGCACCAGCCTGGGTCAGAGTAGACATCAGCCCTCAATGGACATCAGCCATTATTGCTGCATCTATCACACGGCAGAGAGTACAAGGGATGTAGACTGAGCAGGGAAGGGCAAGGAAGCGCCGAGAAGAGGGCTCCAGGTTTCAGGGGGCTGGTCAGAGAGGTGCTCACCAGGAAGGAGACCTAAAGTGGGGGAGGGAGCACGTCTGGTCCTGCAGGTATGAAGAACGTCCCAGACAGCGGGAACAGCCAGTACAGCATCTGAGCTGGCCGGCTTGGGGACAGCCAGGAGGCCACGTGGTCAGGCAGAAGGCGTGAGCAGGCAGGCAGGAGGCCAGGATTTGTAGGCCTGTTTCACTCTGAGATGGGGCCGTGGGAAGGTTCTGAGCAAGGGGAGGGGAGGACTAACGTCCATGCCATCAGCGTCACCCTGCTTCTGCCGGAGGACTGACTGGCGTCTGAGTAGGAGCAGGGAGACCAGATGGAGATGATGGCCATGACCAGCTGGAAATGCAGGTGGGGGGACCTGGGCAGGAGTTGGGAAGGGGACTGTCAGGGTCTGATTCCGGGTTTATTTGAAGGTAGAGCATTCGCTGACAGCCTGGGTGGGGAGAGGTGAGAGCAGGAGAGGGCTCCTGGCTGGGAGGCAGTGGGCAGTGCCGCCCTTCTTTGGGGCCAGGAGTGCCACAGGAGGCTGGGCCGCCCCGGAGGCGACTGCTGTGTTTTCCAGCCTGCGTGTCGTGATTTCTGTTGCGGACTCTTCTCCCCTCCCCTGGACCCTGGACAGCTATCCTCTGAGCAGCTGCAGACAGAGAACTCTCCCCACCCTTCACCCAGCCCAGCAGAAGGCCTGTCCCAGGTCAGGCCCAGGAGATGTTTGCTAAGTGACTAAATGAGGACCCACCCTCCCTAGAGTGCCCTGGCATGATCACCCTCTTTCCAGAATGAGGACAGAGGTAGATGCTGGGTCTCAAGCTGAGCTGAAGCCACCCTTCCCAGCCTCAGAGAACCACCCCCTTCTCTCCCCCTTTCCATCCCCTTCTACCATTCCCACCAGGCACTGAGGGGCTTCCTATGTATCAAATGTGGGAGGCGTGGGAAATACCAGGTGCCAAGGTCTGAGCTTGGGATTTACAGTGAAAAGACCAGACTTCAAAGTGAGGTCTGCCCTGTGCTTGGGCAAGTCACACGACTTCTCCGAGCCGGGGTGAGTCCCAGTCCCCGGGGACTCTGAAGATGCCGTGAGACGGGGCAAGCGTGGGCTTTACTAGGGCTCCCTGGCTGCCCCGGGGAACCCGTGGGAGAAGTCCATCACCCCTCCTGCAAGTTAGAGTACAGAAGCACAGCAATATACCCTCCCAGCTCCTGAAATGCTGGAGCTATTCACACAGCCCCATCTTCCCATGTTACAGAGACCCAGAGAAGTACGAGGACTTACCCCAGCCCAGTACACTTTCGGGGGTGCCACCTGCCTCCCAGAACGTTATGCAGGGCCAAGTACTGTCCCAAGTCCACTGTCCCAGCCCTGCAGCCCCTTCTAGCAAAATTGTTTTGAGAGACATTCCCACCGGAGGTCATCACGGTCAGTGTGGCTAAAATGGCTGTGACCCAGCCTGGCAGTTAGGAACCCTCGGAAGCTGTGACTGGTGCCCACTCACACCCATGCAACCAGATCTAGCATTCACAAAACGGCCTGCCCTTCGCCAGCTCCGCGCACTCCGGCAGTTTCTCTTCCATCCTGGCTCATTCATTTAAGCGCTGGCTGCAGCCACCATGCTGACTTCATGAGCTAATCATGAGTCACAGCCTGCACTTTAACCAACCCCAACCCAGGCCGCCACAGGCCTGGGAGAAACGGCAACAGCGTGCTCCGTGGCGGGGAGAAGCGGCATTTCCCTGGGCTCTCGGGCACCAGGCACTGTTCTAGTTGCTTGAGACGTGCTTGTTCGTGACTCCTCCCCGCAGCCCTCTAGGCTGGCTGCCCGGCCCTCTCTACCAGCACCACAGGAAACTGAGGCTCCGGGGGCAGGCGACGCGGCGAGTGAGATGCTCCAGGCAGCCTCTCCCCCGAGTTCCCGCAGCTGGTCCCCAACCCCAGGGACAACAGGCACTGGGAACGTGGCCAGGACCTGTGCAGATGGCACTCCCGAAGGGTGCTCACTGGGCTTCCACACTCCTTCCACATGTCATTGTATCTAGCAAACGTTCGTTGGGCACCCACTGTGTCTGGGCCGGGCCTGGGGCCTGTATTCGTCACCTTCGTTCACCTGCACAGCCCCTAAGAGAAAGGCGCTGGTGGTGTCCCCATCACACAGATGAGAAAGGGCGGGCACAGAGGCCACAGAGACAGTGGGAGGGCCAGGGTGGGACCCCAGGCAGCCCGCATCTGAAGCCCAAA